>ONZH01011109.1:0-47149 GCA_900303285.1 Rhinella marina
GGCCTCCACAAAATTTTTAAGGTCTCACCTCTTGGGCCTCACACCAAAATTTTATCAAGGTCTCACCTCTTGGGCCTCCACAAATTTTTATCAAGGTCTCACCTCTTGGGCCTCCACAAAATTTTTAACAGGTCTCACCTCTTGGGCTCCACATAATTTTATCAAGGTCTTCACCTCTTGGGCCTCCACAAAATTTTATCAAGGTCTCACCTCTTGGGCCTCCAACAAAATTTTTAAGAGGTCTCACCTCTTGGGCCTCCACAAAATGTTTAAGAGGTCTCACCTCTTGGGCCTCCACATAATTTTTAAGAGGTCTCACCTCTTGGGCCTCCACATAATTTTTAAGAGGTCTCACCTCTTGGGCCTCCACAAAATTTTAAGAGGTCTCACCTCTTGGCCTCCACAAAATGTTAAGAGGTCTCACCTCTTGCGGCCTCCACAAACTTTTATCAAGGTCTCACCTCTTGGGCCTCCACAAAATTTATCAAGGTCTCACCTCTTGGGCCTCCACAAAATTTAAGTCCCCTTGGCCCAAATTTCAAGGTCCACCTCTTGGGCCTCCACAAATTTTTATCAAGGTCTCACCTCTTGGGCCTCCACAAAATTTTATCAAGGTCTCACCTCTTGGGCCTCCACAAAATTTTTAACAGGTCTCACCTCTTGGGCCTCCACAAAATTTTATCAAGGTCTCACCTCTTGGGCCTCCACAAAATTTTTAACAGGTCTCACCTCTTGGGCCTCCACAAAATTTTATCAAGGTCTCACCTCTTGGGCCTCCACAAAATTTTTAACAGGTCTCACCTCTTGGGCCTCCACAAAATTTTCCATGAGCCTCTGGCCAGCCCACGGCCTCTTCCTGCCTTTTGCGGTCCTACGCATCCCTCAACATCCCCACTGCTTTACCTGCTAGACATGACACTGGGCCAGGTCGGGTCACTGACATCTCAAGCGCCGACAATTTGGGCATTTTAAGGCTTCTGCATGTGTTTGAGTTGTTTTTACATTTTAAAGAAGACATGTCTGACCACATCTCACACACACACACACAATGACAATTAGGGGTGGGGTCTATTTGCTTTCCCCTTTGCCTATGCCATCTGTGGTTGTCATAGGCAACGTGATTTTAAGGGGTGCAGAATTTCATCTTCTGTTTTGTCTAGTTTGGCTTGGGGTCCATGGCAATGTAGAGGAAAGAAGGTTTCCTTGTATGGTCTCACTTTACAGAGAGGTTAGATTGTCTTTGGAGTGTATTGTTGAGAGGCTGTGATAGTGGCGTAATAGTGCGACTTGGGCGCGTTATATGCACCCAGACATGCTTCCCCTGCTGTCCCAGTTGCATTCCAGCAGTGTTGGCATCCTTTTCTGAGGTTTCAGGGTGGACTTGGTGACCTCCAAGTGGTTGAATTGAGATTTCCAAGTGGCGAGCATTTTTTTCCCATAGACTATAATGGGATTCGATAGTCGGTCGAATAGTCGAATTTCGCGGTCTATTCGAATCGAATTTCGAACTTTCGAATATTTCACTACTCGCTCATCTCTAATCCTTAAACTTGTCCATTTTTCCTGTTTCCAACACATCAGCTAATCAAGAACTGTGACTGTTGCTGCCTAATAAAGTCTTTCTCTTGTAAAAAGAAAATCAATGTTATTCTGAATATACCGTATTTTTCGCTTTATAAGATGCACCTGATGATAAGACGCACCCCAGATTTTAGAGTAGGAAAATAAGAAAAAAATATTTTTCATCAGACTTCATATAAGATCCTCATATCAGACCCCCATAAATTTCAGGACATCACATCAGACTCCCACATCAGCCCTCCATGTCAGAGCCCCATCAGCCCTCCATGTCAGACCCCCATCAGACCTCAGATCAGCCCACTCAGACCCCATCAGACCTCAGATCAGCCCACTGAGTCCCCATCAAACCTCAGATCAGCCCACTCAGCCCCCATATCAGCGCACTCAGCCCCCATCAGACCTCAAATCAGCCCACTCAGCCCCCATGAAACCTCAGATCAGCCCACTTAGCCCCCATTAGATCTAAGATCAGTCCACTCAGCCCCATCAGACCTCAAATCAGCGCACTCAGCCCCCATATCAGCCCACTTAGCCTCCATCAGATCTCAGATCAGCCCACCAAGCCCCATCAGACCTCAAATCAGCCCACTCAGCCCCCATCAGACCTCAGATCAGCCCACTCAGCCCCCATATCAGCCCCCAGCGCAGCGCAGGAGGGTGAGTATGTTTCCCCGCTCCTGGCACCTAATACTTACTAGTTAGCGCTTTCATAATGGAAGCATTCACTAGTATTCACTTTATAAGATGCACTGCAATTTCCCCCCTACTTTTGGGTGAAAAAAGTGCGTCTTATAAAGTGAAAAATACAGTATATATGCAATCCTTAACACTGAAATTGCAAGACCAAAAAAGTGAATTCAGAATCTTATGCAAATTGAGAAAGTGCAGGTGTCACTAAGATCTGTAGATGATCAATTTTGCAAGCACCTAGCTCCAATCTGTAGCATGTGGGAGGGGCATAAAAGCCAGATAGAAAGCAAAGTTTTTAGCCACATGAACCCTGAAAAATCAGTTTTGTGCAATGCCTCCTGTTTGTCGATGTGCCAGTTATCACCACTTTTTGCAAGCTGAGAGGGACAGAATCCTTAAATTGAGACACCTTGGTTTATCACTCAGGCAGAATGCTACTCGTCTAGGGCGAGATGCCAGCACTGTTCAACATTATGTGTCCAGTTGGTTTGGAGAACAACGACAAACTGAAATGACAGCAAGATTGTCTGATAAAAAGAATGACGTGAATTTGGAAGTCATATTCCAAGCCTAGGGAGGCAAATGGTGTCTACACAAACCATCACAATTTGTTTCCTTGGCATTAGGCTACGAGCCAGACGTCCAGCTACAGGTGTTCCATTGACCTCAGACCACCGCTGTCAAAGGCTATCATGTTGCACAGAAAGATGGCAATGGAGGCTGGAATGGAGGTCTATACTCTGAGTCCGGCTTTTGCCTTAGACGCAATGATAGCTGGAGATTGGTCTGGAGACCACGTAGGCAATGCCATGAAGAGGCCTTCACAAGGGAACATTACACTGGTCCTACTACCGGGATTATGGTGTGGGGTGGGATCATTTACACTACTCGGACCCCTCTAGTCTTCATTTCAATTACACTAACAGCTCTGCATTACATTGATATGGTCGTGGGACCAGTGCTATGGCTATTTCTCCAAAGTGTCCCACAAGATGTTCTTCAACAGGACAATGACAGGCCACATGTTGCTCGTGCTACTGTGAGCACCATAAGTGCTTGTAAACGTGTTACCATGGCCTGCAGAATCTCTGGACTTGTGTCCCATCAAGCTCATCTTAGATGATCCAGCAATGGATATTGATGATTTGTCGTCCAAGTACATTCAGGGTGGCAGGACATTCCTCAGGCAACCATTAATAACTACATTGATAGCATGCCAAGGTAACATAGTAACATTGTAACATAGTTTATAAGGCCGAAAAAAAAGACATCTGTCCATCCAGTTTGGCCTGTTTTCCTAAAGTTTCCTCACTTTAGGGGAAAAAAATCCTCCCCAACTCCAATCAGGCATCAGAATTACTCCCTGGATCAACGACCCCTCTCTAGTAACTATAACCTGTAATATTATTACCCTCCAGAAATACATCCAGGCCCCTCTTGAACTCTTTTAGTGAACTTACCATCACCACCTCCTCAGGGAGAGAGTTCCATAGTCTCACTGCTCTTACCGTAAAGAATCCTCTTCTATGTTTGTGTACAAACCTTCTTTCCTCCAGGCGCAGAGGATGTCCCCTCGTCACAGTCACATTCCTGGGGATAAATAGATGATGGGAGAGATCTCTGTACTGACCTCTGATATATTTATACATAGTTATTAGATCTCCCCTCAGTCGTCTTTTTTCTAAAGTGAATAACCCTAATTTTGATAATCTTTCTGGGTACTGTAGTCCACCCATTCCAGTCATTACTTTGGTGCCGTCCTCTGAACCCTCTCCAGCTCTGCTATGTCTGCCTTGTTCACAGGAGCCCCGAACTGTACACAGTACTCCATGTGTGGTCTGACTAGTGATTTGTAAAGTGGCAGGACTATGTTCTCATCACCGGCATCTATGCCCCTTTTGATGCAACCCATTATCTTATTGGCCACATGTATATGTGGGTCCCATGCATTGACTCTCGTGAAGTGGGAGGCAGCCAATGGGCCAGTATGGGGCCTGTCATCTCTACTTAAAGGGGTTATCCCACGAATAATGTAAAAAATGAAAATCAGACATCATATAGGACATGACAATCTCTTTTTTACAAAGGTATAACCAGCCCTGTACCTCACATGGATCCAGAGCTCTCTCCATTCATTGCTCTGCTAGATTCATATCACGCTGACAGCTTGGGGAGTGTCTTTTCTGCTGCAGCTCAGGAGGCGTGTCCATGCTCTCCCTATCACAGCTCAGGAGGCAGTTAAGAAGTTGAAACTAAGCATGTGCGGCCTTCTCAGTGACCAGGTCAAAGAAATAAGAAATTAATTGGTCCTATACAGATACATTTTATTGAATAACTCAGTAGCTATACCAAATTTTTAATGACATGCAATTACAAAAGTGTTCAGATCCAGGTGCTGGTTTGAAAACTGTAGAATATTTTTCGTGGGACAACCCCTTTAATAGGTTTAAAGAGGTTGTCTAGGATTTTGATATTGATGGCCTATCTTCAGGACACCTGTTACCTTGCACCCCATCTGATCAGCTGTTTTGATGGAGCTGCTAACTGCAGCATTGCTCCCATTGATATAAATAGGGGCAGCACTGGGGTTACCACTCGATCCACTACACAATGGCTGGAGCTATGTATTTTCAGTACTTCCTTCTAGCTACAAGGTAACAGTTGATCAGAGGGTCTGCAGGGTTTCGCATCACCGCCAGAAAATAGGCCATTGATATCAAGATCCTGGACAACCCCTTTAAAGATCTTACTGAGCAGTACTGGTAGTATTAGTACCCTAGACAGATGGTAGAGATATCACTGTCTGGATTTTCAGATGCCTAAATATACGTACAGTACGGTGTAATGGTTAAAGCTCAGGTTCGTACTTGTGTAGTTCCTGCCTAACAGGATTTTCTAAATACAAATGTCTCTTGTTCATCTTAGAAAATTTCCGGTTGGCTGATAGAACAGGAGAGACCCACCTAACAGCTGTCTAAAGTACAAGAAAAACAAAATTATATAAAGAGACAGTGAGAGAGAAAGCTTTCTCATGGGAATTGGCATGGACAACCATAATGTACAATAATTAGGCTATGAATTTACAAACAGGACACTTAACAATTGAATTCTTCACAGTTTTTCATGACATTTGTCCTAAAGCTTGTGTTGTCTTTATGTTATTGTGCGATATTGAGAAAGGAACACTACATTTAGACTATTTCAGTGAATTTTTGTGAGTTTGATATAATCAAAAGTTGAACACTTGTAGTTTCTCTGCTGAAGTCAGGACATCTCTAGATCCAACAGAAGAGGTCCTAAGTCTATGTTTCCCAGGTGGTGAGGACCTAGAAAAAGTCTGTGTACCATAGAGAAGGAGTCTAATGTATAGCCGCCTGAACTTCCTGTGTCAATTTCTGGTGATCACCCAGTCACTAAAGGTGGCCATACATATTAGATTAACATTGGCTAAACCAATTGATTGCGACAGGATGAGACAACCATCTAATGTGTATGGGGGTCTTCCAATTATCTCCCTTACTCCCCTCTCTCCATTCAGAACACAACATGCTCGGTGGAGCTGTATGGGAGTGTCAGAAGAAACAGCTTTTTGGCAATCTTGTTGATATATACTGTTGCTGCTATCTAGGAGGGATGGTAAGGTGTGGTGCGCCTCAATGGAAAATAAGTCCAGACAGTCAGGGTTTGCAGTAAACTAGTGTACTTCTCTACTGGAGGAACTGAAATGCAAAATATTACAGACATGGCACTGAGTTGGCATCTCCAGTCTCCTACATGGCAAAAGAAGGTCTCATGCTGAGGAAAGGCCTGAGCTAGCTGTCCTTCTCTCTCTTTCAGAAGGCTGGCTCCCTGGCCAAAGGCTGGTGGCCCAGGGTTTGTGGCTCAGTCATCCGCCTGGCTCCCTGGTCACAGAACTGGTGAAACCAGGATTTGTTGTAGAGTATCCCCATCTATGAGTCTTATTTTGGTCACTCATGTAGTCTAACAGGGTTTCTCCTTCTAAGCATTAGACCCTATCTGCAGACAACTAGGGGCTCTGACTGCTCTCTTTATATACAGTTTCTAGCTGAACTAGAACCTTGTAGTGGGAGGACTGAAGTGGAGAAACACAGCCTAAACAGAACCATTGTTACAATTCAATCATAGACTGGTATAGAGCTTCACTGCAAGTCTATGGGAATGACTAAGCAGTTTTTCCAGACAGAAACAAGTTTTCAGACATAAACAACTAAGCTAAACCAGACAGTCAGAAGGTCAATGTGTCTGTTTTTTTGCCTCCAAAACCATAGTACAATAACAGTGCAAATGAACAGGATATATTACAATAAACATATAAAATGCAGTTCAACAAATGAAACCGTATTAGTGCGCACAACAGCATAACTCACAGTGAAAATTAACCCTTCAAAGTGCAAGTAGGGAGTCAATGGCTTTGCAAAGTAACAATAAGTGCAAATGTCCACAAATGTCCATAGTCAAAGTACCCTTGCTCCAGGGCCCAACAGAAGTGCTGGCTAAAACACCAAGATTCGGACCATCATACTCAGTGGAACCCCAGTTCCTTCTTCAGGAGATCTATGTTCTGCTTATTTGCAGGTGACATATAGGGATCTTGATAAATTTACGATGCGTTATTCATACACCTTACAGTCTTCTTTCCTCACTCACCAGCCTTATAGAGAGGCCCAGAAAACCTCAAAGGGATCAATCATCTTCTTACCATTTGCACCATTCAGCACCGGCTGATCAGAATGCGAGTCATGCAGGGGGGGAGCAACGAAAGTGTGAATGTCCATATGCACAAGCCGGTACTTAACGGACTTGCTTCCATTCACAACTTATGCTAATGTGTCCAACTCCCATCTGCCGCATCTGTCATAATAACATGGTCCATTTTCATTGTTGGTGAGGAAACAGTACAGAAGACTTGAGCAACTTCTTTATGCACTTCCTCAGACTCAATACTTATTATGCAGCATGTGCCATTGTAATGCGTTGCAAATTTAATATCATCAATTGCAATTACAAATTATACTCTTCTACATCTGTAAAATCAGTCATAAGGTTCACATACAATAACCATAATAGAATTTAAAAGGTTATTTGGCTTAGAAGCTGAAAACCCTAATGATGGCAACCTATGCCCAAATTTAAAAAAATACAAAAAAAGGACATGGATCGCACAGCCACATGCCTTGCATTGACCTATTTATGATCTATATATCATGGTATCAGCACTCCTAATTAGCTGGAGACTGAATACAGGTTACTCTTTCTCCGTCTGGTTTCTGAGATCATATGGAGAGGTGAGCATTTGTGATCTGTTCACATGACGCAGTGCCACATGGTGGCTGATGCTGCTGTGGTGCTGTGCACGTGGATTTGCCGGGCCCAGGGCCAAGATGGCTTAGCCTGATAGCAGGGGTGCTGTTGGGTTGCAAGGGTCTCACCGCCTGCGAGTGTTGTGTTGCGGCAGCGGTAGTCGCCATGTGGCCCTGTGCCAAATTAAAGTAGAGACCCACTCAAAAGAGAACATTTGCAATAGATCAATGCATGGCATGTGGATGAGTGATCCATGTCTTTTTCTCTACAGATTGGCCACTTAAAAAAATAACAACTCGCCTGCCCACATTCTCAATGTTCCTGTGCTGCTTCTCCATTCCCAGTGGCTTCCGGTCTCCAGACTGCCGTGGCCAGTCACTGGCCCCAGCAGATACATGTGGTAGAACGGCACATCTCTGGTACCACCATTCTAGAACATGTGACCGCTGAGGCCAGTGATGTGTGCTAGACATGCTAGAACAGCACATTACTGCTAGTGATGTGTCATTGTCACTGCTGAAGTTGGTGACCGGTCATGGGACCAAGACACATCGGGGGCCAGCGGGGACCCGGAACTGGCCAAGAACATGGCATTGGTGTGGGAAGAGCAGGACTTTGGGCAGGTGAGTTGTGTGTTTTTTCTTTTTTTAATTGGACACAGGTTACAACTACAGAATTGAGGTTTTTGGGTCCTAGGCTCAGGAATTGCTTTAATATTGAAAAAGAACTCCCGCAAACAAATTTATTCCATGTCCTGCTAGAAATGTACATGATGATGTAATCTGTAGTGAATGTCATTTTCTTACCAGTAGATGAATTTGTGAGTTATATCATCCTGATGCTTCTCATCTGTGTCATGTGACTAGGAATTAGACCCACCAACTCACACAGCATCTTATGTGTGGTCAGGAAGTCTAATTTTCTATGCATTCCTATGGGAGCCTCACTTTCAGTCTCATAGGAATGAATAGAGAAGTAACTGGCTTCCTGTCCTGGGTCAGTTGAAGGTCAGGGAGTTGGTCACATGACCCAGCTACAATACGAAGAGAGTGGAAACCCTCAATTACAGCCTCTGATAAGAAAATTACATTCACTACAGATTACATCATGCACCTTTCTAACAGGTCAGAGAATAAAAAATTTTGCGGGAGTTCTTCTTTAACTTTTGTTCACATGAAAAAGGAATTTTCCAGGAACAAAATATTGATGAGCTATCCTAAGAATAGGTCATCAATATCAGATAGGTGGAGGTCTGACTCCCAGTGTGGCCTGTGTAGTCATTCGACATGCCAGATTACTTCCCGCGTAGGCACGTAACCAATTTACTGTAATGCATCAAGGATGAAACAACCCCAAAATATGAGCTTGAGCTATCTAAAATTGTCAAAGCAGATACAACTACGCTTCTTGTGAGCCAAGTTTAGCTGAGGGTCATTGGCACGAACAAGCCTCAGGTCTTGGCTGCTGGAGCAAGTGGGGTCAGCAAAGGCAATGGTCAATCTGACAAGCGGCACACACATGGAATAGTCAGGAACTGGGCAGCCCACTGACAAGAACCAAGTCCTTTTACTTGTAATATCTGACCTGTTATATACCGTGAAACCTCTACAAAAGACCATCTCTTTTAGAAGACCACATTTCATCCAGACCAGATGTCTTGTGACCAATTTTCAGTTCCACAATATACTGGCCATCTTCTTTGAGATGCCCTCCCACCCCCAATTATGGGAGTTACAGTCAAAGAAAAAAACTAATTCTCTTTCTGATCCTACAAGGCCGTCAGATTGGATCAAACTATTGCTACACTCCATTCCCCCCAACTCTCTTAATATTTCTCTCTTAAAGGGGTTGTCTGAGTTATTTTTTTGTTCTTTATATGTTTCTAACTTGTTAGGTATAACAACTTTCCCATATACTTTGTGTTTCCAAAGCTGCTGGTTTCTCAGAGTTGACTGAGGGTCACATGACCTGTGATGTCACCTTATCTCCCTGGTCTGTGATGTTTCGTTCACAAGCCTCAGTTCAGATAAGAGTCTGTACACGAGAGGTCACTGGCCACGCCCCCTTTCTTTGCCGGGCTCCTGCTATCTGCTTTCTTCCTGGATTCCTTCAGATAAAACATTAACCCCTTCAGCCAGAACACACTGAGGGCTCAAGGCTTTAGAACAAACAGTAGCTGCAGCAGTGAGAGGAGACAAATGCTGGGCAAGGAGCTATAGAGGAATTGTATTGTACAAGAACAGGTAGGGAGAATGTCCTGTGTGTATCAGCATTGTCATTGTACAGCTGGGACTTGTAGTCCTACACATACAACATGCTGCTGAGTATTCCAGCAGGCAGACATGTCACTCAGCACTTGTATTCATTCCCTTTGCAGAGAGGGGGGGAGAAGGGGAGGGGCTGAGATTGTTGTTATTGCATGTAAACAAAGACCAGAAGAGAACCAGGGAAATGAGGAAATATGGATTTTTTTTTGCCTAAAACTTGCTTAACTTAGTTATATATTGCTGCCCATCAGATTTGAAGTGCTATATATTTTTTTTCATAACTCGGACAATCCCTTTAAGTCTTAATATTTAGAAGACCCCAATATAATAATTATTTTAAATTCTGATATTGTTTTTTCACTATACCCTTTCTGGCCAGGCATGACCGCTCTTGTGTTGTGATGTTTGCGCACCTATATGGTACTTGGAACCACATATGGCTTGGTCTCACTCTGGTCTTCCCTTGTCCGAGGAAGGTTGGACTTGGTTTCAGGAGTTCCCAAGGTTGCAATTCTTAGAGGACTTCCTGACTGGTATTTAATGAAGGAGAGACAAAAATCAGGAAGAACGATGATACAGTCTGCGATACAGGGGTCAGAGTCAAAAGAGATATTTCAGATTCCAGATGTGATGTCTGAGGATCAGGCAAGGAGCATAGCCAGAAGTATGTAGTAGAGTATATAGTACCAAAGAGGCTAATCTACAATGTGAGGTCAGGAATCAGCCAGGTTCAAATATCTATACTCAATATATGACTAGCGTAGAGAAGTAAGGGCCCCATAGCAAGGACCAAACTAGGCCCCCACACAGGACAGAAGGGTTTCTGCCTAAACCCCTTTCTATGACCCTTGGGCCATTTTTCCACTGCTTCATTTTCTAAAAGTTGTTTCTTTAGAGGGTAGAGTCCTGACCAAGTTTTCACCCCCAGTAGAAGAAGAGATAATCCCAACTAAGACTGGGCCCCCTCTTGCCCTGGACCCCATAGCAGTTGCATGGGCTGCCGTTATGGTAGTTACGCCCCTGCTTAAAACTGTAACAAGTCTTCTGTAACAAGGCCCTTACCTACCACAGTATCTGCCATTAATAATAATGATGTCTTCTCATGTGGCACAGGGCCAAAGTATAACTTTGCTACCTCTATTAAAAGCACAACTGAAGGTTATCGCTTACAAACTTCCAGTCTATAGTGAGGAGACCCGTTTCTGAGTCCACTTGCTCCTCTCCACATGGTGGCACTCAGCCTCCTAGAAACATCTTGTGGATTGATGGAAGGATCGGCCTGCATCTGCTGAGGCAAAGCACAAATCACAAGGAGCCTCTGAGGCTATTCATCCTTCAGTGTCTGTGCTATTTCAGGGCTAATCCTTTTCCTGAAAAGAATGCTGCTGGGGATCTATTGTAAGGGGTTAGTGGGACTATCCAGGAAATGTGCAGCAAGAGGCTTTCAGCAAACCCTGCATGTATTTTCAAGGACAAACGGCACGTTCTTAAACAAAAAGACGTTTCTGGTGACTGAAGAGAAGAGCACATGGCAGGTCTGTGACCTTTATTGCCAGAGTTTTTGTAATTTCGCAAACTTTTCATCCCAGGAATAGAGCAAGAAGAATGGATAATTCAATGAATAAAAAGATCTAAAGCATCCCAAGATATCTATAGTTTCTTTATTTTACTCCATAGCTGCGCTTGTAGCAGACAATACCACTGTAATATGAATAGAATGGAACATAACATGGATAAAACCTCTGTTACAGTTACAATAGGGCCCCAAAGACTTCACTAGATGGTTTGGAAATGCAGGTCCTGCTTAGTGGTGGTTGTAAAATGCGCAGGACGTAATAATGTCGTGCACCATTATTTTGGTGCAAAAGTTGGTGCAAAGACAAGAAAGAGGTTTGAAATGTCTAGCAAAATACAGCAAGTGCCACTGTGATAAATCCATTGTCTTACAAGATAGAATTAGATATTGAGCAGAGATGCCCAGCTTGACCCCTTAATGCCCTACGCTGTACTTTTACGTCAATACAATTAAGAAGATAAAGGTATTGGTTCATCTCAGACATGGATGGCATATGGCTGAATATGCTATCAGTGTCAAATTGGTGGGACGCTCTCCTGTCTATAGAACGGGACCCCCAAAGTGAACAAGCAGCTGAACATGCGTGGCCACCTTCTATTCACCTCTATGAGAGTTCAGAAAATAGCCGAGTGTTGGCCCGGATATTTATGGCAGTACCAGAGCTGAAAACAAACATAGTGGGAATTAAGGGAAAGGACATCACAGCAGTACACTGCTAGCAGATTTCACCGAAGGGATAAGCCCCTGCTTATGAGTGAAATGCATCTAGCTGTGCAGATGAAACAGGGAATAATATGACTGAAAAAGACAATGGGAAGCCCAAAAAGACCTGTTTTTTAACAGTTATGATTGTACAAAGAAGCATAGCCATTATGCAAACTTTTTTGAAAACTCAGGCACGCTTTCAGCTGGCATTAGAAACAATTACTTTTTTGTTAGGAAAGCTAATTTACATATGTTTGGGTTTTCATGATAGAAACAGTATCCACCCAGAGGTCCTCCACCAGAGCCCGAAAGAGCTAGTTTCAAATTTGAGGCTGGCTTATCTATTCTCCTACTGCTATGTAAGTCTGTTTAGAAGGCTGAATAATGATTGGATGGCTATGATGTAGTTGTGAAACACTCAACATAATCCTTTCAGAAAGAAAGCTGACTTCCACGTGTTTTTCATGTGTGGATTTCTCTTTTAATATACCTGAAATGGACTGAAAAATATATCGGGTTTTGGAAAATTCAAGATAAATTCCAACTTGATAGAATTGATTTGCTCATCTCTAGTATGTATATTTATATGTACCTCCTTGTGCTTTATTGATCAATTCCCCCCTTTTTGTCCAGTAAGTTCTTGGAAGCCTTAGGGGCCATTCAGATGGCCGTAGTATTGTGGATCTGCAATACCACGGATGCAGAACGGTGTGTGTTCCGCAATTTGCGGAACACACATTGCTGACACCCCATAGAAGATGCCTATTCTTGTCCGCTATTGCAGACAAGAATAGGACATGTTCTATATTTTCTTGCGGAGCCGCGGCTCGGCAAGATTGCACGCCGCCATTGAAGTGAATGGGTCCGCATCTATTTCGCAAAATGAGATTTTTTTGGTAGTCTCAAATTAGATTTTTTTTATCTATTGCTGTGCTTTTGTCCCCTATGGCTTTTCTGGAAAAGAGACATGCAAGCTAGTCTCCTTTCCAAAAGAAAAGGAAAACTGAGTGTCTTATACCAGGAGCCAAGCTCTTTCCAGGTAACTACCTTTGAACAGAGCTGAGCAAAGAAAATTTTCTTGGTTGCCTGAAAGGCCTTGGTTGAACTATTTCTCCTTATTGAGGGCGGCAACTATGCAGAAGAAATATCGTCGGAAGCCAGTCAGCGCTCCTATGGGTTTCTGGGAAAAATATCTTACATCTGTTGGCATCTCACTCTCTTTCTTTCTCTTACATATTCGCATGAAACGAATCACAAAAGGTTCATTAAAATCTAAACTTTTTGGCAAATTTGGAACGAATTTGATACCGGAGGAATCGATTTGCTCATCCTTAGTTGACGTAGACCTGTCAGAAGTAAGTTACAAGCCTCACAAAGCAGTACATGTATTTCATCAGAATAAATGTGACCATGTTATTACCAGGTAGAGTTAGCTGTCCCTGACAACCACCCTCATGACCTCCAGGATCATGAAAAACACTGATGAATAGTGAAGTTGAACCTCTAACGCAACATGATCTACTGAAATAACGGCACAGACATGGGAAGGTACAATGCCCATCAGGCCTGGCACAGAGATCATCTAGGTGGACAGTTAAATGCTGATGACCGAGGGATGTTTAGTATTAGAGGCCATTATAAAAGGTGTTGTCTAAGATAATTAAAAATCTCAAACAACTGGCCGACCTGTTGCATTGTGAGCTTGGCAGCAGAAGGCATCTGTGTTGTTACCCTTTAAAGGGCAACAGGGATATGCCTTTAAACCTAGAGGCTCTGCTCTCTCTGCAACTACCGCACCCTCTCCACTTTGACTTACAGGACCAGGTGTGATGACGTTCACACTGCCTGGCCCTATCAATCAAAGTGGAGAGGGCGTGGCAGTTGCAGAGAGAACAGAGCATCTAGGTACAATGGTAACACTCCTGTTGCTCCTAGAGGCTCATTTGCATATAATAAAACATAATTTTTCTCCTCAGCAATGCGGATACATATGAACATGTGACCAACACAGATGTCTTCAGCTGCCAAACGCAGAGGGGCGGATTGGCCATAGACCTTACTGGGAAATTTCCCGGTGGGCCAAAGCCCCAGGGGGCCACCAAATTGCTTCTCTCTGCTGCTGGCTGGGTACATAATGAGCTCTCAGCAGTAATTAATGCTGTGAGAACGAGGTACTCATGTACCAGGCCAGCGACCGCATATGTCCTCCTGAATTCAACTGCTGTAGCCCCCATCTCGCCTCCTAAGCCCCCTGCTCCATATCTTAATCAGAGATAACTTGAGGAGAAAGACAAAAAATGGCAACTACTGATGGACATCACAGTGGTTCAGATTATGGGGCAATAAATTGCTGCACTGTGGTATAAGATGGGATGGTATTTTGTGCTATGATATTGCTGACCCTGCCTGCTTGTGTTGCCTGTCTACAACATGTGGCCAATCTAATGTTTTTTTCCAGGGCCAGTTCCCAGTCCACCCCTGCAAGTGCACATGTAACAGGTCAGCCAGTTTCATAGATACAAATCTGCTAACAGATGCCCATTAAAAAATATTTTTTAAAATCTTATACTCACTGCTTTATCCGGCGCCACTGCTGAGGACAGTGATTGGCCTTATACCAGCATATCACCAGAGTAGAACAACCGGGCAAACACCGCACAGAACATCACTGGAGAAAGTGGTGATTTTAGGGAGGGGGTCATTTGGTATTGAATTTACGGCTCTTTTTTGGTGTATGTTTGTTGTATGAAATGTCACACTACATTTTTGCGCTAAATTTTGCGACATTTGCCTTGGTACGCCACTTTTTACACTGTTCCATGTTTATGACAAGTGAATGGGTTTACGCCAGTTTTAGACTATATTTTTTATTTCCGGCACTTTCAAATGACCCAAATAAATTGCATCCTATGCCATATAGGTGCACACCACATTGCAATCACGCCAAATATATTATTAAGGCGCACCATTTCATAGATTTGGTGCAGACACACAAAGCAAAGGCAGACTTAAAAATAACACAAAAACAACCACAAATGATAAATGTCCCCCAAGATGTTTTTTAATTTTAAGTCATTTTAGGGCTTGTCTGAGATTTTTACAGTAGGGGTTAATATAGGCATAGTATTCACAATATTGGTTTTAGGATATCAACTTTTTCCCATGCATCTCAGCGACAGCTGTCTCCTTCATACCCCATGTCGACATAACTAGTAGATGAATCAACTACTGTACAGAGTCCACTCCTAAAAATTCCCTGGTCGCAGCAAATTCTTAGTTCCGGAAGAAGAGGATAACTGAGCTTTATGGTGACCATTAATGTTACAGTTATGCGATGACAAATTAGTGATGATGATGATAAATATGTCAGCTATAAAGATCTCATGTGGGTTTAGAAGAAATCAAATGAAGTGTCCATTAGTGTACAGTGCATGAAAGATGTGAAAAATGATTTAGAGTATTCTAATTCAATTCTAAAATCTGTGTCCCCATAAGTTCTCTTCTTGTCCCGCATTCCCTATTATCAAAGGGAAAATACCGGTATGTGGCTCAAACTCAGCTGAAGTTATTATGTAGAAATGGATCCAGAGATTGAACATTTTGTCACAGAGTCTCCCAGGCTTCATGGGCATGCAAAGTTCCAGTCTGCTTCTAACTCCTGAAGTACCATTACTGAATAAAAGAAGTTACTCCTGAAATCAAAACTTTTACTGACATACCCAAATACACAATATAGAGGTAGCCTATACAATACTGTACTTGAAGGTCCTCAATCATAGACGATAGGTCCTCAAGTCATAGTACATAGGTCCTCAAGTCATAGAACATAGGTCCTCAAGTCATAAAAAAAAGGTGTGAGAACAAAGGGTTTGGTCACAGTGATACAAACTAGAGGTCATTTAGTATGACACAGCCTTGTTTCTGACCCTAATCTATCCCTTAAGGCTATATTACACAGCCTGATTTGGCAGCCGAGGGTCGAGAAGGAACAATTCCCTCTCGGCAATTGCCTGCTCGCTAGCGGAGAAGACCTCTGCTATTAAATGAAGCGATCTTCTCCACAGCATGAGTAGGAGCGATTGCTATGGCGCGATCTTCCGCCTGCAAACGATAATTTTTTAACGTCATAAGATTTGGATTGGCAGATGATCGAGCTACGAGTTTGCTCATTCATCGGGCAATCAGAGGCAGACTTACACTGCCAGATGATCACTTATGAGCGTTCATGCGAACACTTGTTAGCGATTATCTGTTTAAAAATCATGCAGTATAAGACAGGCTTAACGAGCTTAATTTGGCCCTATTATCTTATTACCATGTAGCTTCAATGTATTTTGCTACTATGGAGAGATATAAATAGTGTGCTACCAGCATGAGGCTTTAAAGTGAGACCTGGGTCCACTCCTGGCAGCTATCCAATCATTCTCAAGCTTAGTGGAAAGCACAAGCCTCTTACCTCTGATTGGTTTAGTCCCAACTCGTACCCTCACCATAGAGTCATTAATTGGTGATCAAAGGCAGGTGTAAGTATAATAATATACAGGATAGCTCCCTCTATCAGTGTCTACAGGATGTGCAAAGAAATAAATATATCCTATCCAGGGCCAGGTCCAGGTTCATGTGGGCCCTTGGGAGATAAAGTCTCAGTGGGCCCCCTTGTAGCATTTTGCACAATGAACGCGGCAAATGAAACTGCATTGCTTCACCATTACAATCAGCTGTGGCCCTCCAAGGAGCAGTGGACCCTGGCACTTGCCCGGGTATGGCGAGTGTTGACGCCAGCCCTGATCCTAACCCTTGATTCTTTTATCTCATCTTTCCTTTGGTCCTATTTTGCCTCATATTTCAGTTAAAACTTAAAGAAATATTTAAATAAATGTTCTCTCCGTGTTCCAGTAGATCATCCATGTTCCTCTTCCTCCTCCTCACTACCCTGTAACAAGATGTGAAACAAGTGGCTGGAGCAGGAGCCTTCTTACTGCGTCCAATATGCAGTAGGATAAAATTATCATTAAGTCCCACACCTTGGCTAAGCTGCACCCCCTCAAGTAGGTCTCAAGACAAAGATGGAGAAGATCAACAGGAGAATAATTCCTTCTGTTCTCTGCAGAAATTTGACAAGACTGTTTCTGTCAGGATCAAGCGAAAAGTGTATAAGACTGACAAACAGTGGGAGCAACAATATTTCTTGTTCACTTCATTAATTTCTTGGTTTAGTGTCCATTTTAGGGAGTAGACTAAAGGGGTTGAACCAAGTTTTGAAGTTTTGCGCCAATTACAAGAATAGAGGTCCCATTTCCATATCCCCGTCTTGATGGAGTGGCAGGTCAACCACACACCCTACTGCTCCATTCTTTCTCTATTGAAGTACAGCGCTTGCCTATCTCCAGCATTCAGATAGAAAATGATGGGATCAATGGGGACCTCAGCCATTGGACCCCGACTGATTAGCTAATTAGCTCCAAAACTTACCATAACTCCTTTAGGCTACTTTCACACTGGCGGCAGGCCTGATCCGGCAGGTGAAGGGTGCTGCCGGATCAGGCCTGCCCGCAGTGACATGTGTGGAGCCGGAACCGCGCTCCCGGCCCCACACATGTCACACAGTACATACATACACATAAACATAAACATACACACACATATAGACATACAAACACACATACATACTTACATGCTCCCCGGCAGGTCTTCGGAGCGTCAGAGGGACAGGACGGCTCACACAGGTCACGATTCCGCACAGCGCCCTCTGCTGGGCGCCTGGTGGAATCATGGAGATTCCACCAGGCGCCAAGCAGAGGGCGCTGTGGGGAATCATGACCTGAGTGAGCCCTCCTGTCCCTGACGCTCCGAAGAACCTGGCCGGGGAGCATGTAAGTATGTATATGTGTTTGTATGTCTATATGTGTGTGTATGTTTATGTTTATGTGTGTGTCTGTGTCTGTATGTGTCTATGTGTAGCCGGATCCGTAATGGACTCCATTGAAAGTCAATGGAGGGCGGATCCGGTTACCATTATGGTCCACACCAGACGGATCCACCCCCATTGACTTGCATTGGGGTCATTCCGGATCCGTCTTTGGTGCGGATGCCTGGACCGGAGAGCAAACCGCAGCATGCTGCGGTTTGTTCTCCGGTCTGAAGACGGAACGGAATGCTTTCAGGAGCATTCCGTTGTCTTCAGTTCAGTTTTGTCCCCATTGACAATGAATGGGGACAAAACTGAAGCGTTTTATTCCAGGTAATTGAGCCCCTATGACGGAACTCAATACCGGAATTTTAAAACGCTAGTGTGAAAGTAGCCTTAAAGAGTTATTCCCATCTGGGATATTGATGGCATAATGCTAGGATATGCCATCAGTGTCAGATAGGTACGGGTCCCACGTCTGGAACCTGCTCCTACCTCCAGAATGGGGCCGCAAATTGAAGAGAGAGCAATTACCCATGAGCAGCCACCCTCCACTATGGAAGTTCCGAAAACAACCATGCGCTTGACCGCTATCTACGGCAATCCCATAGCAATGATTGTCGAGGAGACCACTCTTGCATAGTGCACTCACCATTCATTACTACAGGACTTCTGAGAATAACTGAGTGCACTCGCCCAACTATTTTTGGAGCTCTCATAGTGATGAATGGAGAGCAGACCATGCATTCACAATGTGCTCCTCTTCGTTTCGAGGGCACGTTCTCTAGATAGGAGGTGGGACCCACATCTATCTGACATTCATAGCATATCTTATCGAAATGCCATCAATATTTGAAATGGGCCAACCCCTTTAAGTCCTTGGTAGAAAAAAGTTTAAAAATTAGAAAGTGCTACCTATGTAATAACATATATTATTTTCGTTATCTATCCTGCTGAAATAACAGCGGTAACAGATAGTTACTATTCTGATGCCATAACCCAGACAGTGCCCAGCAGGTGCATCTAGCAGGAGCACCAAAATATCCAAGAATACACAGCCCTCCCTGGTGATGATTTACTGGGCAAACAACCCAGGGTAAAGTTTCCTTCTTTCCAGACCTCCGCTCCAGCCCACATGCATTGTTCATATGGAATGCATGTGGGGGATTTTTACAAAAGGACAGACAGACCTTAAAATTGGCCTGAGCCTTAGGGTCCTCATAAATCTTTCCTCTGCAGCTCAGCGGGATATCAGTACTAAAGTGTCAGCATTTAGTCGAAACCTGTAATATATAACGTTGTAATGAATATTAAGGAGCAGCACAGCGGCAGCTTACCCATACTTCAGGCATTGTACACTTGGAAGCTAACCTCCTTCTTGTTTCCTAAAAGTCAAGGATATAGAAGTACTAGACATATCTCATGCTTTCGTCTTTCATTTTGTGCATTTCTTTCAACTGATTTGGATCACTTGTCTGAAAAGAAAAGAAACAAAAAGACAATCCTAGCCCAAAAAGTTGTCCATCAATCTTGGATGATGACTGGACATGCAGGGAATATAGAACCACAGAAACTCTTGATAAACCTGCATGTCTTCATATACCATATGCAGTGGCGTACACAGAGAAGTAAGGGCCCCATAGCAGGGATCAAATCAGGCCCCTTCACAGGACAGAAGGGTTTCCGCCTAAACCACTTTCAATGATCCTTGGGCCATTTTTTCCACTGCCTCATTTGCTGAAAGTTGTTCCTTTAGAGGGGAGAGTCTGGACCAAGTTTTCACCTCCAGTAGTAGAGGAGATAATCCCAACTACGACTGGGCCCCATCTTGCCCTGGACCCCATAGCAGTCACATGGTCTGCCGCTATGGTAGTTACGCCCCAGACCATATGGTATGTATATGTCCAAATAGGAGCCAATAAAGTACAAAGAAATATAGCCCGAGTGGTGGTTTATCATACAGAACTAATTAGTTCTCTAATGTGAGAACTAATGTCTATGCCTACAGTGTTGGAATGGGAGTCCTTGAACCCGTGGAAATAATTCTTGACTTGAAACAGGGGTGCACCGTCAACAAGGCAATGTGAGGCAGTTGCCTCAGGTGACACCATCTAAGGGAAAGTGGGGGAAGCTGAGGCAAAGTACATGCAGTAGCATTTTTACACAACAGTGCATAAAGTACTGTACTGTACTCTATGCACTGTTACTAACCAGCTAAGGACAAGCTTCCCACACTGCTCTATTGAAAAACAGCACATCCTGACTAGGCTACCTGCAGCCCAGGCTGTGATAACATTCACAGACAGTGACTGGGAGCATGCAGCACAGGACCTTTGAGATTAACAGCAGGGAAACATGCCAGTGCAGCAGGACCTGACGCTCCCAGCATGGTTGCTAGGGATGAGCAAATCGATTTCAGATGAAACATCCAAAGTCGATTCGCATAAAACTTCATTCTAATACTATACAGAGCCGGAGCTTGGAACCGAACCCAAGTTCGGGAAATGTTTTTTTACAGTAGAAATGAATTTATGAAGTTATTACGCAAAGTCTCGCGAGACTTCGCAAAGTAATAACTTCGGCTCATCTGAGCCAATACATTCTAATACTGTATGGAGCGCTCGTTCCGTACAGTATTCAAACAAAGTTTTATGCGAATCGACTTTGATGTTTCATCTGAAGTCAATTCGCTCATCCCTAATGGTGACATCAGGTCAAGAGGAGGATGTGCCCGTCTGACAGCAGGTGCAGAGCAAAGCTATATAATAAGCTTTGTTCCGCTTCGCATGATCACATGAGGACCAAGAAACACCTGGTGCGTACATTTCTGCCTGTTGTTGTTGGTCACTGTAGTTCAGCTGTGTCTCTTCATCATGCTTTTTAGCCCTCCTCAGGGCTTTCCAGCTTGGGCCCGGTCAGGACCTCCTCTGCACATGTATGGTGGAAGTTTGGGGTTTAAACATGGCACCTACTCAGAAACTGAGCAGAAGCTGTAGCAGCCGGGTGCCTGCTGTTTTACAGAGCAGACACCAGAATGCAATGTTCAGACATTTAACCCCTTAGATGTTGTGGTCAATAGCAACCACAGTATCTGAACTCTGCACTCCCAGGAACTAAACAGCTCCCCCATGCCGAGAACTAAGGAGTCGTTAGGTTGCTATGGCAGCCTCGGGCCTTCTGAAGGCTATGTTGCTATGCAGCACTGTCCAAGGGTGGATTGGCCATAGACCCTACAGGGAAATTTCCCAGTGGGCCGATGCCTAGGAAGGCCACCCAAGTCCTTATCACGGCCGCCAGCCAGGTTCATGATGATCTGATTCTTTCTTATGCACCGGGTCAGCAGCCACGGATGACCTCCTAAATTTAACTGTATCAATGTCCTCAGGACAGCGATACAGTTGTATCCTCAGGCGCAGGTGGCAGCATTTTCTGCTGCACTGTGATATTTGGTTCAGTTTGGGCCACTATCTTGCTGTGCACTAATGTATTGCTGGCCCTGCCTACTTCTGTTGTCCCGCCTTCTGCCAATTTGGACCCTCCGACAACATGGGGCCACTTTTACCTTTTTTTCCAGGGCCACTTTTAGTTCCCAGTCCGCACCTGGCACTGTCTATGTCAGATAGGACCACAATAAATCTCCCATAGGCTGCAATGTTAAATCATTGCAGTGTATGGGAGAAGCGATCAGACAATCGGATGTTGAAGTCCAATTGGGTGAAAAAAAAAAGAAATGTAAGAAAAAATGTAAAATTTCACCCCCTTTCCCCATATTAAAAATAATAATAAAAAAACTAATAATAATAATAATAATATACCTTCGTGAACCCGGAAGTGACGGCGCGTGCGCACAAGGATGGAAGCGCTTGCAGTGTTCGGCACTGCGAGTGCTATTGCGCACGCGCCGGCGCGATCGGACTGTGCAGGCGCGGGATTTCAGCGCTAGACCAAACGGTCTAGCGCTGTCAGTCACTTTACAGAGGGGCGTGGACTTCGGCATGGGGGAGAGCCTCGGGCCGGGGGGGGGGGCGGTGAAGAAGCGGTGCTCAGGAGGAAAGAGCCCGCCCCCCGGTGCTCCGAAGGCTCATTAGCATAATGTTTTAACTTCGTTTTTCAGCACAACCGCTGCGCTATACTCTGCAATAAAGGTATGTGAGAAATGTACAAGTTAAGGGTTTGTTAAAACCTGGTGACAGAGCCTCTTTAAATACTAGCCCTGAACTGGCCCTGCACTTGCCCTGCAGTATCCCTGATATGTGTAATATGGATTCCCGGAGCAATTACACCCCAATTTTCACAAAACAGGTCTCAGAGTCTCAGAACTTCACACACAGTGCTTCTGCTTGTCTCAGCAGTCGCAGCAGAAGTAATGCGTCACTGGCTTTACGAGCCTGAGCCAATCAGAGCAAGCCCTGCCCATTAGGTCAGGTGACCGCTTTCTTCCTGGGCTTTTGCACACGATAAACGAACTAACAGTAAAATTTCGCTAATGAATTGAATTCGTACGCACCAGCGTATAGAGTAACTTATACGTAGCAATAGCGTATAATTTATAGGACAAACTACGTAGCAAATGCATACAAAGCCGAAGCGAATCACCTAATATTCGGATTCGCTTCGCAGCTAAAAATTTCCAAGATTCAATACGAATCAACGAATCGCCGAATAGATTCGCTCATCTCTACCTAGGGACTATGCTTTTGGGTATCACCATACATTTTGCATCTGATGGTGCATGCCATGTTTTTTTTCGGTAGGATTCCAATTTATGTATGGAAGAACAGAAGAAATAGTGGATTTACTCCTATTTTCCCACTACCACCAAAAATAAATAAATAATAAAAATTATTCAATAAGTTGTTCTGTATGCACGCCAAAACTGAGACAGTAAAACCACCTCCAGGGGATTTCAAACATTTCTTAAGTAGCACGATCAGACCATACAAATATATGATCACTAGTTTGCCGGTTCAAATCCCAAGTTGGTAAATTACATGCACAAAACAAAAGACAGTCGATAACTTGAACCTATAGACCTCCAGGTCTTGTTCTACAACCTTACAGCATAATTGAGACTAATATGAATGAGTGTAAGCAGAGCCCTGGACGTTCTTTGTCTACAGAAACACGTACACAAAAGCCTCCTGTCCATTGTGTCCGTTTGTGATCATTGATTTCATGCACAATATCTCAGCAGTGAAATACTCCCAAGACTATTTGGGGCACCCGGGGGGCTGTAAATTAACACTGACTCAACCTATAGTCCACATGGCAGAGCCATTGTGATAACGACACCATCATTATATATTAAGTTTCACACCGGGCCTTCAAGAAGCTCCTTTCATACGCAGCTTAATCTGAATGCTGCTAGAGTTATGGGATATTATGTTGAAGAAGGGCTGAGGAACACGTGGCCCTCAGCTGAAATACTCATCAAAGCACATTGGGATCTGAGTCCAAGGAATGATTGAGAGTCATCCACCAATGCTAAGAGATGCCGTTCCTAAGCAGATGTTTCAGCTTGTCTAAAAAGATTATAACCTCCTGCAATCCACCGTAGATGAACAATCAGTGCAAGAAGATTATATTCTCCCTAAAGGAAACCTATAGAGTGACGACTGATAATATTGATTTAGCAGGTTTAAGTCTATAATTCCATGTAACAAGGCTTACTATTTTACATGGATAATTGCAGAATATTAGGGTGTAACTCGATATCCTGAATAGTGGGCGACTGACAACACTATTGCTTCCGAGCAAAGTAAGTGAGGCCATTAGCTCACAATGTCAGGAACATTCCATGCAAAGCAGTGGAGGGAGTCTCAATGGTAATTGGTGCCATTAAGAGGGGGTTAATCACAATGACGTATCAGAGGTATAGAGGGAGGCTGGTTGTATGCACGTGGAAATCAAAGGCAAGTGAGCAATGGTTTTAATATGAGAATAGATAGATAGATAGATAGATAGATAGATAGATAGAGATAGATAGATAGATAGATAGATAGATAGATAGATTAGATATATACATAGATAGATAGATATATAGATAGATAGATAGATAGATAGATAGATAGATAGATAGATAGATAGATAGATAGATAGATAGATAGATAGATAGATAGATAGATAGATATTAGATAGATAGATAGATAATAGATAGATAGATAGATAGATAGATTTTAGATAGATAGATAGATATATTAGATATATTAGATATATTAGATATATTAGATAGATAGATAGATAGATAGATAGATAGATAGATAGATAGATAGATTTTAGATAGATATGATAGATAGATATATTAGATATATAGATATATTAGATAGATAGATAGATAGATAGATAGATAGATAGATAGATAAATAGATAGATTTTAGATAGACTCCTCAACATTGAAATTGCAACAACGAAAAGGAAAAGTGGCGGAATTATGGAATTGACAGGATTGATAGACATGTGATTTAAAAAAAATGGAAACAAAATATTCAAAACGTCTCGATCGATTCTGAGTCAAATATGAGACCCAAGCACAGAAATACATGTACATGCACTTACACGCATTGGCATGCTATCAGTGAGGTTATTAATGGTTGTCTGAGGAATGTTCTGCCCCCACTGAACCACTTGGGCACACAAATCATCAAGATCCACTGCTGGCAGCTTCCTTTGCAAGTCCAGAGACGTTGCAGGCCATGGGTAGAACAGAGACCATGCAGGCTGCTCACAGTAGTTTCGAGCAACATGCGGCCTTGGAGAAATGGCCATTCCACTGGTTCCATTACTAAATCAATGTAACGTTGACCGAATATGAAGACTAGAGGGGTTCAGTTATCATACATTATGCTACACCAGACAATCTCTGGCTATCATTGCATCTAAGACAAAAGCCAGAATCATCGCTGAAGAGGATAGATCTCCAATCCAGCCTCCATTGCTGTCTTGCTGTGCACGATGGTTTAAGGTCCATGGAACACGTGTAACTGGTTGTCTGGCAAACACCTTTTGATGGTTTGTGTAGACAGTGTTTGCTGCCCTAGGCTTGGGATGTGACTTCTAACTTCACCTGAGGTACATAACAAATCACATTGCGCCATTCTTCTAATCAGATGATCCGTTCACGCAGAGGTTCACCTCTTGCTGTCATTTTAGTTCGTCATTGTTCTCCCAATCACCTGGACACACAACGTTGAACAGTGTTGACATCTCGGACGAGGCACGTAGTGATGTGCCAGTGTGAAAAACCAAGGTCTCTCAGTTCAAGGATTCAGTCTGATTCAGGAGTTTGCAATAAACGGGAGGCTTCCAACAATCATTCCAGAAGACTTGGCCTGATTTTTGAGGTCTCATGTGGCCTAAAAAAACATTGCTTTCAACTTTGGCTTTCATACCACTCTCATATGGCACAGATTAGAGCTAGGAGCTCAAAAATTTGATCATCTGCAGATCTTAGTGACACTTGCTAATTTCTTGATTTGCATAACCTTACAGCTTATCCTTCTTGATGTTGCAATTTCAATGTTGAGGAGTGTAGATAGAAAGTCCCATGCCCCAGTGACACCTCAAGACCTACACAGTCAACATATGCCATAACCCCAACTGGACTGTGGTCCACTCCTCCCTGGCTTTCTGCAGATTGATACAACCCTCACAGCCAAGGCTCACGGCAGAACTAACTCAAAATAAATTTCCTTGGCCTAAACCACTTTGGCGATAGTTTGGTCAATAAGCCTAGGAACCTCCCTCCTACATGGCCAGCCTCAATCTTGCTTGGTAGAGTGGCATCACCAGTCCCCTTCGGAGATTCTCCTCAGTGTGCCAGGTAATCCTTCTGTGAAGCCTTCCACATACCACCATAACATCCCCCTCTTCCTTGACCTACATCTGCAGGAATTAGGCCCTACCTGGTCCTAGGGCACTGTCCTTCTAATAAGTGGAATTGTCAGGCCACAATAGATCCATTAGGTTCCACTCGGTCTCTTAACGCACTTCTATCTGCATCTCACCAATAGTTTGGTCAGTATTTGTAAGCCAAAGCCAGAAGTGGAAGAATGCAGAGCAAAATTGTAAATCAAAGATTTGTGCTTCTTCTTTGCTTTTCACCCACTCCTAATTTTGGCTTACAAACACTTACCAAAATATGCGTGTGTAAATGTGGAGATAATAAATACGTGGTTACTCATTCATTGGAAAGCATGAATAACTTCCCAATGGCCTAGTGTGAGGAGAATGTGTCAGAGGTGTATGGTGCACTACATTAGAGGAGCCCAAATATAGAGTCAGCAGTCTGGACACGTTACTGCTGATACAGGGATCTTTCATCAGCCACCTCCTCTCATCATGGTATAATAGTACATTTACTGTAATGTCAGCTCAGTTCATAGACACCGGCTAATTATAAAACACTGCTGAGGACTGCCTGGATTAATGGACTGAGATGATTCAACATGTGAGGAGTGTCTGATCATCCAGTGGTCTTAGCGTCATTCCTGTCCATGCCCTGAGTCGGGTAATGCAGCTTACCCTTATTCATCCTCCATGGGTCGTCAAATGCCACAACTTGCATTCTTGAGCCAGAAATCACCAAAAAGCATGGATCACAGTGAAAAAGACACCCTTGGCCAAAACACATTTGAAAGTCTACCTCCACGTGGGAGGAGAAACTGCAGTAATCCAGAGCAGGGGGTATCTGCGAATGGTTTGGCCTTTAATGTAAAGTTATGAAATGCTATGCTATGCATTGTTATGCTACGTATTGCAACCAACACAGACATGTGTGGATGGTGCAGCTAAGGATTAAAACACCTGGCTCAGCCCTTGCATATTTCTAGGTGGTGGCTCTCTCCTCCCCTAGCTCTAGAAAGTGTGTAAAAAGAGTTTGATGGAGAAAGGAAGCTTTGACCTATGTTCCCTCTCCTTCGACCTCAAGTTGCAGAGACTAATAGATCTCTGTGTGAATTACTGAAAGATCTACAGACAGAAAGAGGAGGAGCAATACAAAGGAACTTGGAATCTGCATGGCCAAGTAAGTCAGTAAGGTAATCTGTGACTACAGCCATTCAGACCTTACTCCTGTGATGGACAATGTTAAGACACCCTTTACACTTGGACCTGTCCCTGACAGACTTTTTTCAGAACTCTGTACCCCACAGTGGACACTACAGTCTTAATAAGCCCCTGCACTGGCGGTGGATCCGCCGGAGTTATGTAGAGGCGCTACTTTTCACACTGCCCAAGCTGGACTCGGGCAAAACAGTCAGGTGGTTAAGAGGGTTGTCCTACTAAGAACATTTGTTACCTATCCACAAGATAGGTGATAAATGTCTTATTTCTGGTGACTGCACCTATAAGACTTTACTAGGATGGGGGGCCTGAGTCGCCAATTCCGCCAAAAAGCAGTGAGGAGTTTGATACTTTATAATACTTCTATTTTTGTGTTATTGAATATAAAAGTATTATAGGAATGCCTGAAAAAGGAGACCTGTGCTCTGAAAGCTTTCAATATGACTTTTTCTGGTTAGCCAATAAAGGGATCACTTCCTATAATACTTTTGTATTCACTAAATGAAAAGTAAAAGTATGTTCTCTGGTTAATGTTTTACTACGCTATTTTTGCTACACATCAATGACTTATTAAAATAAGCAAGAAATATACTTAAAAAACAAGGGAACAAACCTGAGGTGTAACTTGAAGCTCCCAGGGCCCAGTGCAAAATCTGTAACAGGGACCCTCACCTACCATGTGCCATTTATAATACTGGTGAGGCAAGGGGTGACCTAAGGCAACTTTGGGCCTCCTCAGGCAACTGCAATACAGTCCAGTATTTAACAGGATCTTGTCATGAGGCCAGGAATACACCATAAAAGTGGGGAATACTTGGAAGTAAAGACGAGCAAATTGATTCATCTCATCAAGCGAAGTTTTGCACCTGTGTCAGGGTGTCCCCAGAGCTGAGGACACCTTGGCCAGCCCAGACAATCTAGCACCTGGGCACAGTTCTGGGTAGCGGCGTATGAACAGTCACTGCACCACTTGCAGAAGCAGAGCCTCTGTGCTTGTGTCACTACTTTGAGCAGTGCTGCAGGCAAGAGAAGTCCAGCTTTGTCATTCAAGCGACAGGGAGACCCTCCTCAGCATCGAGGACAACCCGTCTGCTTGATGAGATGAATTGATATGAATCGATTCACTCATCTCTACTTAGAAGCAAAAAAAGGAACTGGAGACCAAGAAACATTACAAGTTCATTATAAGATGTGGCCAGGGAGACATGAAAGGGTCAATAACCATAGAGGAGATGATGTATGTTGAGGTCCACAACAAACATGTGCTCATAGAACACCTTGACATAGCATATACTGTATTTTTATGGGTCTCTTCAAGTGCACAATCACTCTCACATATTTTAATTTAGAAGATAGTGATATTTTCTCATTCACAGTCCATTCAAATTCAATTCCCTAACCAAGATGTCAAGGATCTTGTCTGGTTGTCTATTACTTGCTGGGTGTTTTGAAGTCATCCATAGATTGCACTGTGTGCGGTTTGTAAGAATTTTTAGCTGAAAACCAAATTGAACAAGTCTATTTCCATAAGAAATGAAAGAGGAATCTCCGAAAACAAAGGAGAAGTCATGTCCCCTGTTTATTTACTGTATGAGTAGGTCAAATAACATCATAGCTAGACTGTATCTACACAAGAACTAAGAAAACATGGATGTCTGCGTGTAGGGATTAGGTTTACTTGTGTAGTCTTGCGTACTCTAGGTAGTAAATTGTAAGCAGGAGAAGCCACAGGCTATAATTTCCCAGCCAGCTGTTATTGCCAAAGCCTGAAACTTAGAATAGACCCAGAGCATATGGTTCACTCATGCATGGGAAACAGATACCTTTATTTTTAGTTATCTTTAGGATATCTTATTTAATTAGAGTGGGCAGGAATTGAAAGGAAATATGTAAAAAAGCTGAATTCTGTTCTCATCAGTGCCTCAAGATATAACAATTCTTCTCCCCAGATAGAAATTTATTCATATAGAATTTATATGTGATGTTTGGAAGTATACTCCAGGTCAGACTATGAAGAACACACAAACAGCTGGTGACTCATAATGCTACATGTAAATTATAAAAATAAAATCTAGGGCGACCAACCTTGTCCCATGGATCCCAAAGGTGCTGATGCATTCCACTGACTAGAATGGGGTCCGGCGTAGGGTTCTGGCATGGTTGGGTGCATGTTTCTGTTGTTCTTCCCATCAAATCTGAAGGAACTACCAACAAATGCTCCAAACAGAAACCCCTAATAGAAGTGAGAAAGCTAGCCTAATAAACTTTAGTCCAAAGCTGATAATAGACAACCAAATATTGAATTCCGGGAACAATACTAACCATTCCTCCAACAAGCATTAATTCACAACGTTAGATGGTTTCTTTGGGAAGTTATTTCAACTGTAGTTCTTGTTTCACATTCCCCATTCAACATCCTAAGCCTACAGTCCACAGTTTTGGTTGCCTTAATGGATGGCTTGAAGCCAAGAGCAATGTTGGAGTTTGAAGGTGCATTAAGAAGAGACCCATTTTGTTTTTCCATTACCCCTAGAAAGATGACATAACTGTCCAACCACCAAGACAGCTAACTCTCAAAATACCATGACTGGTTATAAACACATGTATTCTGCCACTGATGTACATGACAGAAGTCATGAGTGGCAATCTCTTGTACATGCAATATAAGATAGTAAACTTGCTATAATCATTGCCCTAGGGACATTAGTTGCATGTAGAATTCCACTGAGGAAGATGCAATGGATATTATTTAGGTACTTGCAGGATGACAGGCCGAACTGGATGGACAGATGTCTTTTTTGGCCTTATAAACTATGTTACTATGTTACTTTATTGAATGTTCCTTGAGAAAAAATGATAGAAGTGAAAGGAAAATTCTCTCTACGGCTCTGTGAACCAGACCTGACAAACAGGAGAAGACTGAAGGACACAGGATGTGAGCTCACAGGAGAGGAGGTGATACAAGATGAATTGCATAATGAATTACAACCAAAGATAACTTTATAAAAAAATAGCAATGGCTGCTAGATAGCAGCAAAGTGTGCTAAGTATAGTGGATAACAAATATAACACAGAATACTTGCACCATTTTTTGTAAAAACCAAGGCACAGCATTGTAAGTGAATAGTGTCTAACAAGCCTCATTAGTCACACCAAATATATTATGCCACAGATGCCATTTTGACATTTTTTTTCACAATTTCTACCATTGTATACACTCATACACTCAAACTGCAAGGGGGCGCCTGGCAGCCTGAGCACTTTAACAGACAATGCCATTCACTATGTGGCAGGCAGTGCAATAGTCCGTCCCCAGTATAAGTGAATAGAGGCCTCTGATGGACAGAATCCTCCATAAGCCATTTTCCCAGCACAGCGCCGGCATGTAGGTCAGTGGACCTGTGTGGAAACATGAATTATTCATATTAAACTATCGGACTTCAGTGCCGATAGTTTAATAATGATTAGTAATACCTGCAGGGTTGCCAACCAGAATTTTTCATTTTCTGGACAACAAATCCCATAATCACGGACAGCCAACATTTTTATGCGCAAGTTGGAAGATCATAATGAATGATAAAGATTATAAATAATACAGGTCTATAGATGTCATTACCAGCATTTACTGGGAGCTGTAAAATGATGATAATTATCACCAAATTAATGTAGTAAAAAAAAATAACGGACACATCTATTTTTTTTTCACAGACACAGGTAAAAAGTTGCCTATTTTTACAGACTGTCCAGAAATTTCTGGACGTTTGGCAATCCCACCTAGCTGTTACCAGCACATGTGCAGCTAGCAATATAAACTGGCCAATCCCTTTAACTGGTCTGCATAGCAGGCTCAGAGTAGTGATAGTAAAATTCGCATGGGCCTGGTGTGCAGACTCCATTTAGGCCCCAACAGTAATAATCCTTCTTATTAACTCCATATCGATCAAGCACTGGACATGTACTTTTCTTTAATCTGGACCCCAAGGAAATGACAGAAGAGGTTTATTACCTTCTCCTGTGCTCTGAGCATAGCACTCAAGGGGGTCTTCTTTCCCGCCTGTGCTGACAGAAAAAGAGTCTAATTTTTGACAAAGCTCAGGCCTCATAAAAAATTAGGCCACTCTGCCAGCAGTCCATGAGACTGGAGTAAAAAGTACTCCAGGCCCGGATTGGAGTAGTTTTTACTCCTATGTTTCCAGGTGTAAAAGATGATAAATGTGTCAGGCCCAATGTCTAGGCCCCGACCCAGCCCATGCTATGCCCCCATCTTTCCCTCACCAATCCCAATGGCAAGGATGGCGCAATAATGCCAGTGCAACAATATTTTATGACAAAGGGGTTTTTGCTAAAAGGGGCTTGGGATTTTCTTTATGCTGTGGCAGTGCGGCTGCCAGAGGGCCATATGAGGGCCATTAAAATGGTGTATCTCACCCAGAAGAAGGCTGGTAATGAGGTAATTAGCAGCCAGATGAGGAGCTCAGGTAAACGTGGGCTGGGCTCCTCAATCAGGGCTCCCAGTCTTGGGAAGGAGCAGGCTGCAAGAAGGCCTGTGGGAGCCAGAACTCTCTATTAACCCTGTGTTGGATAAGCACTATGATGTGTCTTGGGGGTGGACCTGGGTGGTGGACCCAGATCCCGATAGAGAGGGAAAATATTGTGTAGTCAGTGGCCAGACGGCTTAGGGTTTATGTTTATGCTTTTGTTTGGACTGCTGTAAAAGTGACAATAAAAGCTGGTTGTGGCCAGTTTGCACCCATATCTGCCGTGTTGGAGTGGCTTCTTGAGGTGTGCCAACCATCTAAGGTGAGAAGATGGCGATCCTGGAGAGCTAAGTGACCCCTGAGTTGTCAAAATGCCTAAAACAGACATAGATTACTTAGTAAATAACCACCAATGAGCGCTATGCAGGGAATAGAGGAAGCAGCATAGCTGATCACCAGGTGTTGAGAGTAGCTGTTGGGTCTTAGAAAACCCTGATCAGCAAATACTTGGCTTGCCCTGGGCGCTGGCAACCCACGCTACGCCACTGCACTCACATAAACTCCTTCTGTCTTAGATGGGACTCACAATCTAATTTCTGTATTTGTGGCATGCAGAGGTTGAGCCTACTTTTCTTGAATGAAAAGAGTGTGGGTGGAAATTAGAAATCCTGGAGGAGCTCCCAGAAAGAAACCATACAAGTCCTTAGCGATTTTCCAATATGATTTAAAACCTTTTCCTAACTTAAGGTTTTTTGTCAATATTTATTTATATTTTTTAAAGTTTTTTTTTCGGGATTTTAACATTGATCTTCAGGGATAGGCCATAAATATCTGATCAGAAGGGGTCCAACACTGCTGATTTGTTGTTTTAGCTGTTTTGGAGTAGCTCCAGCATCAAACGTTAGCACCTGAACTACACAGCTCTATCCATTGTGTAGTGGATAGAGCTGGTAACTCCAGAATTGCTCTCTGGAGTGCAGGGTGTTTGGACCTCAGCGATCAAGTATTGAAAGCTTATCCTGAAGATAGCCTATCAATATTAAAATCCCAGAAACCCCTTTAAACCATTATTTTTGCTGAACCTTCAGCAATCATCTGTAGTCTATAAGAAAGTTTTTCAGTAAGTGTTCAGTTTCTCTGCAGCGCCACCACAGGGGAAATTAGGTATGACAAAGTTTTCCTAGAAATCACTGCTCTGTCCATTTAATGTGTGGACAAGGTGGGTCTTCCAGAGCAAGATAAGCTCTTTGTAGCCATGCCATATTTCAAGGTAAAGGTAAAGGTCCTGATCATCTTTAGTTTACTCAAAATCCTCCTTTTTCTATAATATTAACTTTCCTCTGTCAAATTGCTGGTGATAACTTGAGGACTTGCTATATTTGTTGACGACTACAGATAATAAAGCATGTGTTCCTGCCCATTGATCCTGGCACGTCAGTCGATACTCGGCTTTTACAAGGGCTTAAGTTGGATCTAGATCCAGTTTTGTTTGCATTGCATTGGATCTAGATGTTGGTGTGTGACAGGTGGCTCAGGGATTATCATCATGTCCTATTGCCCTCCCGTACCCTGAGGGACGTTTGAGGGGACCAGTCTTTAGTGCATTCCCACCGCTTACATGCGCTGGATTCCTGGGTGTTATATGTCCAAACAGTGCGAGTATAGTATACTGTATAGCATCCAAATAGTTAAAGTTAAATGGGAAGCTGTAGACATCTAACATTAGCTCCAACTAAGCCATTTATCAGGGTAATCCTTGATCTAAAGGTGCCATTAATGCCACTATGTCGCATTCCAGATCAAAAATAGGCCCTCTATCGCTTGAGAGTGCTTAGTAGTCAGGGGACATATGGTAACCTCATTGATTCTAGGTTTTCATTTAATGTGATATTGCATACAGCCAAAACAGGGCTGCTTCGGCCAGAGCAAAAACGGAGAGAATAAAGCCTCTTATCCCCCAAAAATGTGTAACAGGATCCCCACCTATCATGTGCCATTTATAATATCGGTGTCTTCTCATGTGATAGAGGCACCAAGGCCTGGTTGCATTGGCTACCTCTGTACCCTCAATTTCTCCCAAAAATATTGATGGAGTCAAAGGACCATCAAGTTCTTTTGCATCAAGCTCAACAAACTTTTTTTATGGAAATCTGTACTACCCTAGACCTGGGGGGGTATCTGAAAATGTTTTATTATGTTTTTTTATGTATTGTTGTGTTTTACTTTTATGACATTTATTCCAGATTAAAAAGTATGGTTGGCAATGGATGGCAGGAACAGGGCTAACCACCCTATTCCTCCCCGCTTGGTAGGAGTGGGCTGGTCCTACTTCCTGCCAGGAGGGGAAGTTCAATTCCAGACAGAGTGGTGGAAGGAAGCATATGCCAGAGCTCCTACTCTAAATGACTGTATCCAGTTCTCCTGTGAGACAATTACTCCAGCGAAATTGCTAGAATCAAGAACATTGCTTCCAAGAAGTTTCAGTGTGCCTAGACAGCTGAGTGATCAGCGAAATTACAAGTTTACAGACCCTGCTGCCAGTGAGGGAATAAAGGTCAGACACCCATCACCTAGAAAAACCACCAGGCCATATTAATTTCAAGACTGTATCACACAGTAGACACCTATATCCACAAGTGCCTGCAAGTGCCATTAGATTGCCAAACAACCAGCCACCATACCTCCTCATTTGGTGCCAGAAACTGCACTTTGTATTTACTACTGATGGATGTGCGAAAGGTTATATTTTGCACTAAATAAAGAGAGACTGTTCTACGTTTACTTCTGGCCTGATTCTTCAAACTACCTTTCCACCGCACAGATCTCCAGGGAGTAACCGCCTGAGGGAGTACACTGTGACAACATCTCATCAGGGCCACTACCACTCCCATCCTCTGCACAAGCTCCTCAATCTCTTTGAGCATGGATGGCTTTGCCATGCTGAAGCAGGCGTAAATTGGAATCATACAGTTCCCTAGAATGTTGTTGTATGCTGTAGTATTAAGATGGCCCTTCCCTCAAATGAAGAAAGAAGCGGTTTGGGCCATGCATGAAAAATAGCCCCTATTGTTCCTCAAGACATTAGTTATCAAGCAGGAACGTAGCTAAAGGCTCATGGGCCCTGGTGCAAATGTTCAGCTTGGGGCCCCCTTCAGTCAGTGCATTGTGGCCAGTGGCATGAAGCACATAGCCTTAGTGCTGCCTGAGGCAAAATTTAAATGGCACGTGACCCACATGCCAAATTCTTGACCTAACCCCTTCCCTCCAGCCAGAGGTGTAACTTGACCAGCATGCACCTTCTATAATACCAATGTCTTCTTATGCAGCCCAAGGGTCTTTTGGGCCCCCTCAGGCTCCTGGGCCCGGTAGCGACTGCTACCTCTGCACCCCCTATTGCTACGCCCCTGTTATCAAGATTCTCTAATAGTAGGATGGTCTTTGCTGGGTTTTCTCAATAATAATTTTAGCCCACATGCCCTTACCACTAGGGGGAAAATCAAATGGACGTGTAACCCATGGTTTTGTTTTGAAAACAGCCTTCTCAATACAAGTGCTACAATATCTCCAAGTCACCATTCATAGTAAGTAAGTACAAATGTAGATAACCATAAAAACAACCAAAGTAAACATTACATAACATATATACAATTTCCAGAGGGATAATAGAGACTGGGGCCCTCATCTACTACATTTATTAGTAGTAGAAATAGTTGCATAATGACCTTTTTGTCATGACTCCAACGCATTACATGCTCTTCACAAATTATCCGCAGCAAATTTCAGGACCGCCCAATAAAACAGATAGTCTTGGTACAATATTGAATGTTCCATAAATGGCAGTGATTTAATGACTAACCAAAAGGAAAACCTATTTAAAAAATCTATAGGCTGGCATTAATGGCAAAAAATAGTGTAGAGCCCACCATATGCTATGTCCTATTCATTTAACCAAGCCATAGTAATGGCTTCTGAGGATGATTTGCATTTGGTTAACAATAGATACTATAGCATCAGACTGGCTTCTATTAAACCCTTATTATCCACTCTGATGGGACCTAAACATCCATGAGATGGGACTCAACGGTCCCAAATCTCTGGGGAATAAAATGTAATGATTAATCCCAGGATATCTTTGTAATTGAAATTATCCCTACTTTTAGTGTTGACCAACAGCTGCTTAGTAAAAGGCAGTCATTGTCCATTCTATTCCCCAACTCATGCACTTGACAGTGACTATACAGAAGGCAGTATAGCCAAAACTTCATGAAATGATAATCCTACAAACAATAAGTTTTGTCCACACATTTAGATGTAGACCTACTGAAAAGCCACCCAAGAAGAGTAGAGTAGTAGTAGACAGTCAAGAGTAAATCAATAGTTTAGAAGATGTTCATCAAGGGCATATGAATGTGATGCTCAGATATCTACATGCTAATGATATGTGGTGTGCCACTAAGTTAGTTCTTTGCTATACTCAATTTAGCAGCACACTGATGGAAAGCATCCAATAACTACAAATAGAATAAATAAAAAGAATAAATATATTTTTCTAATGGACATTGGAAGCTTGGTTCCTTGGTTCATAGGCCCTACTCGGTCTGATGGAAGAAGTAGTTGTAACGGGGAGCCGGCGTCCTCGTATCCCTAGCAACCCAGTAGAGGAGAGGACTCGGCGGTGCACGCTTCACAAGCCCGGCCGACGTCCTCCATCCCCTGGACAACAAGCAGCAGGGGAGCTGAGCACCGACGCCCATGAGTCGGCACTCAGGTGTATTGAGGCTTCTGATTTGGGATCACGTGACGTTGGCCACGTCACGTGACCCATCTGCTGGGCCTATTTAAACAGGCCGCCTGCTGGCCACAGATTGCCTGTGATTGGTCTTAATACCTGAACTCGCTATTGAACTGCTGTGACATTGTGCTTTGACTTCAGCTTGTATATTTGACCTCGTCCCCGACTCTTCCTTCTGTTCCTCGTTACCTCTTGGCTTTGACCTCGTGTTTGACCTTGCTTCCGTTTGTTCCTCTGGTTTTTGACGTTACTTCCTGGTTTGACCTCATCTTGGCGATATTCTTATATTGTGTGTGTTCTCTCTTTGTTTATTGTTTTCTCCTGTTGTTCCCCTCCCTGTACGCCTCAGCACGTACCTAGGCCAGGGACTGTCAACTAGTTGTACGCCGTTGCCTACGATGGGCCTTGCAAGTAGGCAAGATCATAGGTGGGGTTAAGTTCAGGGCTGCACATACCCCTGTAATGTGACAGTAGTCTTGGGAGACAAACTACTTCAGGAACCTTCCTAAAGTCCTGAAAACTTCCTGAATTCTGACTCAATCACTTTAGATTACTTCTCATACTCTGAGGTGGGCCTCACTCATGAGGTACCTCAGATGACGATGAGGTTGGCAATTATTACAATATTCCTTTGCAGTGGACTCATTTTACTGTTTGGCTTGACTTTATGAGGAACAAGAAAAATTGAGGAAAATTTTTATTGTGCCATGAACTTTAACCACTGGTGAGGCCCAGTCATGACAAAGTTTAGACTGCTGGAGCTCCAGAAGAAAAGGTTTGCAATGGTATGCTACAATAAAGGATGCTGTGAGTTTTTATGAACTCACATGTGTCTCTAGAGGCAATTTGAATAGATTTCAAAAGAGTGTATTGATGGATGCCAGAATGGCCTTTTATATAAATGGCTGAAGGTGTAATTCCTAGTAATGTGAATGCAGTGTGAATGCCTGGTTCAATGCCCAGAAATGAATAGTGGCATTGAATGTGACCTAATTTGAACTATTGATCCTCATATTGACCTTAATTTATGTAATTTCCAACATTTTGGAATAAATACAATGGTGAAAACAGAAATTTGTCTGAAATTTCAGGGAAAACCAAATTGACAAAATAAGTTGATTAACATATGACATTGAAAAAGTTATTGATGTAACAAATACTATATGAAGTTTTCAACCATCCTGCCTTGGGCAAGAGAAGACAATACACCATGCCTGCTAATCGTGTAACATCTACGTGTTCTCATGCCATGTTATTGATTACTGGCTCTCTTATGGGGGTAGGGGGGGCATTTATTTTACATTCACCATCTTACAGATTAATAAAGTCTTCATTCATAGGTCCATAGGCCTGGGAACTACAGAAACATTTACAAGGAACCACATTGCATTCCTAAGGTTTTGCAAAGAGAGGCAGAGAGAAGGAGTACTACAACCCCATCTTTACTGCTGTCCATATGTTACTTTTTGGGAGGAATTGCACTCTGAACTACTTTTTGGAACTGACCCTTGTTACTGTTTAATGTACTGCTACTCCTGAATTTAGTAAAGAGAGACTTTTTTAGTTACAACCAACTGGCCATGGGTTACTGACTCCATATTAGGGTTACTGACTCCATTACAATCTGCTGGTCACCGCATCCACACCCTGCAAAAAACACTTAAAGGGGTTATCCAGCAATTTAATAATGATGACCTATCCTCAAAGATAGGTTATCATTATCAACATTGGTGAGGTCTGAGTCCCGCACCCCCATCGATCAGCTGTTCATGGAGCCTCCGTGCTCAACCGAGATCTGTTGAGAGCAGTCGGCAGCTTTTCAAGCACAGCGCTATAGCAGCTTGTGCTTGGTATGCAGCTCAGCCCCATTGACTTGAATGAGGCTGAGCTGAAACCAAGCCATTGACCGATGTATGGTGATGTCACATGGCCTAGGAATAGGCCATGGTGTTCACAGAGCACCAGCCTTTTCTAACATCTGATTCTGATCTGATCCAGAGGATAAGTAATTAATATTAATTATCAGATAACCCCTTTAACACCAAGAGGACCCCAATCACCACCAGGCATGAGCCCCAAGACCATAGTTTGCCCCTTGGAAAGAAAAGGTGCAACCTCAAGTCCCTACATGGCCCCAGGGAGAGCCAGAGAGTGGGTTATTTCCACTGCGAGTACTATTACCACCCTCAGGGCCAAAACTACCACTCCTTTGGTCTATTAGGCTGCCTTCCACACACCCTAGGGTCATTTTCCAGCTGGAAGATGTGGAAGGAAACCACAGAAAATTTTACTAGACAGGGCTGAGAAATATCTGAAGGTAGGACTGTGCAGACCTCTCTGGATTATAATGCAGTATATTGTATTATGTGTCAATATTTTCAAAGTTATAAAGTCTAAAGAAATGGTTCCTGCCATGTTGAACCAAGTGTGTGATGTCCAGGCAGCATGTGATAGAGCAGGAGTAGGTGAGCAGTTTGATATCTAATTTTGTGCAAACAATTTGGTATAAATTGCATTTTATTTATTTGAAGTCCTCCTCTTTCTGGACTTAGGGGCCCAGTGGATGGACCACCCACTGGACTCCTAAGTATAGAAAGAGCAAGAAACAAGTTATACTGAATCTTTTCCCACAAAACTGTATATTAATCTACTCAGCTCATGCTCTATCACATGCTGCCTGCAGATAGGACTGTGTGCATAACGTGACATGTTCCCTTTAAGAGAATATACTTGCTAATTTCAGTTGCCTTATCTATGTTATTTCAGTAGTTTAGTTCAATACATCAAAGTTCATGTTTCTGGTAGAATTAAAGATGAAAAAAACAAGTGCACCTATAATGCCTGATAATACACTCCCCATATATTTTGCAACGGGGAACGAAAATCATAGAGAAGTTAAAAAACAAATTTATAAGGGTTCAGACAGACAGTGACTTTTACAAGCTGTATCCTGTCTCTTGCGTCTATAAACACTACAATTAGGCCTTTGTTGAGCATGAGCTGAAAGACATTGGGCTAAAATAGTTGAAAGTTGAAGCTGGAGTATGAGAGCATCCAGCGCAGATTCTGGAACAATGTTCCAGTTATAATTGGGTCCAGGACTTTGAAAGAAGGAAACATTACAGAGTGATTAGTCTATGGATCGCTGTCCCTCGTGAAATGGAGGAATGACAGTAATTGTAATCTTATTACAGCCCTGCTCTGCCCGTGACTTTGGGCTGACAAGCCTATGATGTCAGCCATGCTATAATGACAGCATAGGACGGAAGCAGAGCAGCAATCGCAGGAAACAGATGCTTATCTGTCATCATTTTCCATTATATTAGATAACTGGACATAACTGGTGGACATTCATGTGAGATCTGCTTTCCTGCTTTAAAGTAGGTACGAGCAACAAGTTTAATAAGCATAAACACTTCACATAAAAAATAAAACAAACGTAAAATACAACAAATGGGGTAAGGGAAACAGGCAATAAATTTTTATATAAAATACTCCAATACATCTATAATAATAATGAAATGAAGCAAAGTTACAAAAAATCTTCTCCTTCCATTTTGTTTATACAGCCTATACTTATACATAACCATGGTAACAGACTACAGACAGCCCCTGTAGTCTGACCCTGTAATCATGTGTTACTTCACGCCCTGATTTTCTTTGTAAGATGCAGAAAACAGCTACAGCGCCACAGTTTGTTGCATCTGGCTTAAAGGGCTTGGCGACCTTTTGAGGGTTTTTTTGGCAAACCCCTCTCCTGGCCAGACCTGCAAAAGGGAAGCATATTTAGTTGGGTCATAACTCCTTTGTTCCCCTTATGCATCTCATGGAGGGCTTGACTCTGTAGCTCTCACAGCTAAGCCTAATTTTTTTATAGCACGACAAATATGGGGAACACATCACATCTACATATGCATATGGCCACTAAATGCCCCCAACAAAGATGTTAACTAGAAGTCTTTTTTTCCAGTGCCTGTGGCCACATCACCATCTAAGGCTACTTTCACATTAGCGTTAATATTTTCCGGTATTGAGATCCGTTATAGGATCTCAATACCGAAAAAAAACGCTTCAGTTTTGTCCCCATTCATTGTCAATGGGGACTGAATAGAATGGAGAGCTCCAAAATGCATTCAATTCCGTCCTCATACCGGAGTGCATGCTGCGGTTTGCTTTACGTCCTTGGATGCGGAGCAAGACAGATCTGTCATGACCCACAATGCAAGTCAATGGGGACGGATCCGTTTTCTCGGACACAATCTGACACAATAGAAAACATTGACTTTCAATGGAGTTCATGACGGATCCGTCTTGGCTATGTTAAAGATAATACAACAGGATCCGTTGAAAACGGATGCACATGGTTGTATTATCAGTAATGGAAACGTAATGGAAAACGCTAGTGTGAAAGTAGCCTTACTTTTCAGTATTTACAATATTTGAGAATCATTAAAGGAACAGCACTTTACAAAAAAGGCCTCTGATTATCTTGCAGATCTATACACAGAAGATGCTAGAGTATAGTAGTCTGTTACCATAGAGATGCATAGGTCTAAAAAGATTTGAGCATTTGAGCTCCATAATACACAATGACAAGAGACAATTAAGACCATTTGTGATGTTTCTTCATTTTTTATATTAGATGCATTGGAACAATAAAAATAGTGTTTGCAAAGGCGGCTATATCCTCTAGTGCAGGCAAGCTCAACCTGCTGCCCTCCAGCTGTTGCAAAACTACAACTCCCAGCATTCTCGGACAGCCTTCAGCTATCAGCCTACAGCAGGGCATGGTGGGAGTTGTAGTTTTACAACAGTTGGAGGGGCGCAGGTTGAGCATCCCTGCGCTAGTGCTTAAAAATGTAACAGTAATTGCCACAAATGTTATCAGTATAACATAATTACTTTAATCCAATTTTGACAAATATTGGGGGAAATTTATCATAAGGGTACTATCTGAGGTCAGTTTTGCTTGAGTCAAATTTATAAAATGGCCTATGTTATTTGTTAAATTTTGAGCATCTTTAAACTTATAACTAGAGATGAGCGAACGTGCTCGAAACGAGCACTGTACTGCTCGGCTCCCCTGCGCTTGCATGGGCGCAGGCAGCCGCTTCCGTCCTCCTGAGGAGGACGGAAGGGCTGCCGAGCCCATGCGAGCGCAGGGGAGCCGAGCGGTACAGTGCTCGATTCGAGCACGTTCGCTCATCTCTACTTATAACTTTTGTCTAGAAATGCTACTTAGGTTTCCTAAGCTAACCCCTATTAGAGTGAGCTTGGTACACTTTAGCAATTTTTAAAAAAATAAAGCTGCAGTGAAACAAATTAGCATAGCTAACCATTCCCACTCAAAAAGTTGCTAAATTGTTTGCACAAGAGACCCCAAAATGTTGCAAAGTCCCTAATTTGAAACTTTTTGAAGCAAGACTTCTGGCATCCAGGCATGATAAATTCACCCTCCCCCATTGTTCTGAAAATGAACCTTCACCATAGAACTCATTTCTTTTTGGTAATGCAAAGGGAAAAATGTCCAAGCTCTGGTGAAACATTAAAAAACAATGATATTATACCAGACCACTTATTTCACTTTGTAAAGTAGCCGACTAAATTTGACTTTTGCCAGGTACAAGTAGGGTGGTGACTGCCTCCATCTTGGTCATGTACTCCTCCGACTTGTCCGAAGTCATTTTTATTACACTAGAATAAATCTGAATCCTACCTATCCTGAGTTCATTGTGTAGTCTAAGGCCAAAGACTGAGAATTAAGGTGGCCGTACACATTAGACAGAAGTAGATTGATGGTTGAACATCATTTGAATATACAACCATCGGGTGAACGATTATCTCGCAGATGCAGACTGCCGCTACAATTGCTCAAATTGGCCGTACATGGCAGTGGGAACTTTCTTTCAAAGAAACATCTTTCATCAACAATCTTTCTTTGAATGAAAGATCTTTCATCCAACTATCGGCGGAGCGTTTTAAACATGGCTGACTTCTTTTTAGATGATAATGCTTTGCCATTGGTCGTGTAAAATGTTTGTTAAGTTTCACACAGCGAATGATTGGGTTGAAACTAGGGGCGTAACTACCATAGCGGCAGACCATGTGACTGCTATGGGGCTCAGGGCAAGAGGAGGTCCAGTCTTAGTTGGGATCATCACCTCTTCTACTGGAGGTAAAAACTTGGTCAGGACTCCGCCCTCTAAAGGAACAACTTTTAGCAAATGAGGCAGTAAAAAAAATGGCCCAAGGGTCATTGAAAGGGGTTTAGGCGGAAACCCTTCTGTCCTGTGTGGGGGGCTTGGTTTGATCCTTACTATGAGGCCCTTACTTCTATATGTACACCACTTGTTGAAACCATCCATTTTGATCCCCTTTAGACTAAATTGTATGAGTAGCTTTAGTTTTTGATTCTGCAGGTATGGTGTCATTCCACTGTGTACAGTAGTAGGAACCCATCTTATTGCGGTTGCCTTGTCGTGGCAGATGGGCTTACACAAGTTGATCAAAATGTGCATTAAGAACCTCAAATGTATGAGCATAATGAATATAAGGAATAATAATAAAAATATATATATATCTGCATACAATGTAGTGCCTGCAGGGTTCCTCTTCATCTCTGTTTGCTTATTTCACTTTGTTAGGTGGCACTTATTTTTTTGTGTATGAGTTTTGCAAACCAAACCAAATTATTTTTGGTTGGTATATAGAGGTCAAACCATAGCTCTGCATTATTCTCTCGAAATATTAGAAATTTTATTTCCAAAGTAAATTATCTTAAACGTAAAGCTTGAAAAATGTCTCATATCCTGCTTCTGAGAATCATTCTTTACTTTACTTGTAAGATATGGTTGGCATTTACTGCCATGCTTGTGGAAAGGACTGATAACTGATAACAGATGACAGATTTCTCATAGTCTTTAGTCATCACCTTTCAAAACCATAATAACAAAGTTAGACATCTTAATATGATAAAAGCCTGAATTCAACCCAACTGTTATGTAATCTGTATGTTTGACCTGAGTCATTGAGGTAGAATGCAATGTATGCAAGTAACTTATGGCAGTAGTCCTCCAAACTGAGCAGTTGCTGCTGGGTTCACCAAAGGCTTTAAGATGATTGCTGTTCGAGGGAGATCTCTTGGAGGGGGAGCCATTCAAAGGGGTTATTCCATGAAAAGTGTTTATCACCTCGTCATAGTTCACTGCTAAATATTGGATCGCAGGAGGACCAACCACTGGAACTTCCAGTGATTCCAAGAACAAGGGGTCAAGGAGTTTTCTCTCTGAATGGAGCAGTAGTGGGCATGTTGGTCCAGTACTCTATTTCTGCTGGACTGATGGAGCTCTGTCTACATCTGCCCCAGTGAAGTCAATGGAGCAGTGGTCTGACATGTCTACTACCGCTCCATTCAGAAAGGGAACTCAGAGACCCCTTTCGTGGGATAACTGGAACCCCAGTGGTCAGACCCACCATATCTGATATTTTTAACCTTTCCTGTGGATAGGTGATAAATAATTTCTGCCGGATAACCCTTTTAAAGAGCATCTGTCAGCATGATCAACCGTAGTAAACCAGGCATACTTCATGGTAGGGTTGAACATGTTGAGTGCAATTGCCCCTCTTGGAGCAATCCGGTATGTAGTTTTAGAGAAAGTCATACTTTTATTTTTTATACTAATGAGGTGCTTGGAGCACTGAGGGAAGGTGGGGGGGAGCTAACACCCCTTGGAGCACCGCTTCATCTCAACCTTTGAACATTTGACACTCCCCCTCGACACAAAGCCAGGCATCCTTACTGTTACAATGCCTGACCCTGAACTTTTGTGCATGCGTCGGCAAAAGTACAGTTGGAAAATGAATATTTCTATTGTACTCTTCCTGGCGTATAGACAAGATTTCATGGCCAGACATTGGAACAATGAGGATGTCAGCCCTGTAGGGGGACCAGGTGAACAATCCAAAGAGAGAGAAAGGAGAATATATCAGGAATAAGGCTGATGTCAAGGTTAGAGTCAATTCAGAAGTCAAGAGCAGAGTCACAATACAAAGGAGCAATAACCTTGATAGTACCTGATCTACAGGCAGGGAATGGCACACTGATTTGCCTTTAAATTAAATAGTTCACCTGGTTAATCTAACCCCCCAAAACCACCAGCTGTGGTGAAGAGGCGAATCATGGCCAGGAGGAGACCTCTGGTTGCCTGGAGCCACAGCTGCCTACTGGGACTTTTTGAGGGAGGTCAGTGCCATGTTTATATGAAGCATCAAGTTCTTGTGCATTAAGTCTTATTGTGGGGTAATATGATATTTCCTATCCGACAAATTCTTGCCAATATCACCAACATTATCATTGTGGCCACCATTCATGCCTAGCCCGTATTTTATCAGTACTCCTCAGACTCCAGAAGCCAGTGGATTACTTACACAGTGTTACCACTAAAAAGATATTATAAAATGTAAAGCCAGTTGCATCTACACTTGACACCTGCTGCTCATGTTTCCAAGTATTACACATTACTCATGACTTGACCAGAGAAGATGGACCAAAATCAGTGGCCCCCACACAACAGGGGGTTGTTATCTTTTATTAATAACTAGTCTCTTCTCCTCTAAGAGATTAACTATTAAGAATCTAAGAGATTAACTATTAAGAATCAATAATCCTCTAAAGTCCATATACTTCTTGGAATAGCCATATGACTGCCAAATTTTAGCCAGCTAGCATTATGTCCACTACAGCATTTCAGAGGCCACAATTAGCATTTCAGTAAAGACTAAGTCTCTGTATACATCATGGTTTGAGCCTCTGTTTGATATATCTGCAAAGAGAAACTCAACTAGGCTATTCCATAGACCTTTTTTTGCCATAACCGTTACAGCAGGGGGTATGGAACCACTGAGTCAACCAATAGATTTATTAACCCCCTTCATTACCCCCGGGCCTGTTTCACCTTCCTGACCAGGCCATTTTTTCTGCAACATGTGTCACTTTATGTGGTAATAACTTTGGAACGCTTTTACTTATCCAAGCCATTCTGAGATTGTTTTCTCGTCACATATTGTGCTTCACGACAGTAGTAAATTTGTGGCAAAATATTTCATTTTTATTTATAAAAAATACCAAATTTACCAAAAATTTGGAAAAATTTCAAAATTTCAATTTCTCTACTTTCAAAATATATAGTAATACCTCCAAAAATAGTTATTATTTTACATTCCCCATATGTCTTCTTTATGTTGGCATCATTTTATAAATGTCATTTTACTTTTTTGGGATGTTAGAAGGCTTAGAAGTTTAGAAGCCATTTTTCAAACTTTCAACAAAATTTCCAAAACCATTTCAGATATAAAGTGATTTTGAGTGGCTTACATAATGGAAACCACCCATAAATGACCCCATTTTAGAAACTACACCCCTCAAATTATAAAAAACTGCTGTTACAAACTTTGTTAACCCTTGAGGTGTTCCACAAGAATTAATGGAAAATGGAGGTGAAATTTCAAAATTTCACTTTTTTGGTAGATTATTAGTAACATAGTAACATAGTTTATAAGGCCAAAAAAGACATCTGTCCATCCAGTTCGGCCCTGTTTTCCTACAAGTTGATCCAGGGGAAGGCAAAAAAAAACCCTGTGAGGTAGAAGCCAATTTTCCTCACTTTAGGGGAAAAAATTCCTTCCCGACTCCAGTCAGGCAATCAGAATAACTCCCTGGATCAACGACCCCTCTCTAGTAACTATAACCTATAATATTATTACCCTCCAGAAATACATCCAGGCCCTTCTTGAACTCTCTTAGTGAACTTACCATCACCACCTCCTCAGGCAGAGAGTTCCATAGTCTCACTGCTCTTACCGTAAAGAATCCTCTTCTATGTTTATGTACAAACCTTCTTTCCTCCAGACGCAGAGGATGTCCCCTCATCACAGTCACAGTCCTCGGATAAATAGATGATGGGAGAGATCTCTGTACTGACCTCTGATATATTTATACATAGTTATTAGATCTCCCTCAGTCGTCTTTTTTCTAAAGTGAATAAGCCTAATTTTGATCAATCTTTCTCTGGGTACTGTAGTCCACCCATTCCAGTTATTACTTTAGTTGCCCTCCTCTGAACCCTCTCCAGGTCTGCTATGTCTGCCTTGTTCACAGGAGCCCAGAACTGTACACAGTACTCCATATGTGGTCTGACTAGTGATTTGTAAAGTGGCAGACTATGTTCTCATCACGGGCATCTATGCCTCTTTTGATGCAACCCATTATCTTATTGGCCTTGGCAGCAGCTGTCTGACACTGGTTTCTGCAGCTTAGTTTGCTGTTCACTAAAATTCCTAGGTCCTTTTCCATGTCAGAGTTACCCAATGCTTTACCATTTAGTATGTACTGGTGACTTGCATTATTCCTTCCCATATGCATAACCTTACATTTGTCAGTGTTAAACATCATCTGCCACTTTTCTGCCCAAGCCTTCCAGTCTATCCAGATCCTGCTGTAGCAGTGCACTGTCCTCCTCTGTGTTAATTACTTTACACAGTTTAGTGTCATCTGCAAAAATTGATATTTTACTGTGCAAGCTTTCTACAAGATCATTAATAAATATATTGAAGAGAATAGGACCCAATACAGACCCCTGTGGTACCCCACTAATGACAGTGACCCAATCTGAGTATGTACCGTTAATAACCACCCTCTGTTTTCTATCACTAAGCCAGTTACTTACCCACATACAGACATTTTCTCCAGGCCAAGGCATTCTCATTTTGTAT
>ONZH01011110.1:0-74955 GCA_900303285.1 Rhinella marina
AAATAAATTAAATATGTTTTCATTTACTAGAAGCTAAAGAACTTCAGGGGCCGTCTGGGCACAACTCTGCTGGCGACGTTGGTGACGTCGTTGACGTTGCTCTGTAACATAAATCAGTACACAATTGTTATGATGACCATTTTTAATACTAACACTGTATACTACTATAAAGATATTATGGGTGAGAGGAGGGCGATATGATGTGGAGTGGGCATTTCATGTGAAGGGAACATAGAATATCTGGGGTGCATATTTGATGGAGGGGGCATTTGTTGGGAGGGGTGGGGGGTTGAATGAATGAATAAAAGATGTCTGTGTGTCACATTCTGCAGGTACAAACATAACAAATATAAATACAGCACATACAATGCACTAGTATACCATAGCTCCAGTCCCAACCGTTCTGGATTCGGCGGGACAGTCAGGATTTTAGCGGCTGTGTCCGGGAACGGGTGGCTATATCCCGTGGTCAGCTGTCTTTGCATCCATAAGAAGCAGAGACGGGTAACGGTAAGCAGGGAGCAGTCCCTTCACCTTCCCCGACGTCCAGTATAATGTCTCCATGTGGCCCCCATACAGTATAATGTCTCCTTGTGGCTTCCCCCATACAGTATGTCTTCTCCCTGTGGCCCCAAGTGTTTTTTTCTTCTAAATGGGTATTTATCGCAATAAATTTCTTAATATCGTTATCGTGGGAATATTTTTGACATCGCCCACTCCAAACACATTACCTGCAGCATGAGCACGTCTTTGAGTCTGTGTGTAGGAGGAGGAAGCGCTAGAAGGGGCATATATCTAAGGGTACTTTCACACTAGCGCTAGAGATCCGGTGGGCTGTTACGGCCGGGAACAGCCCTCCGGATCTCTCCGGATCCGGCATTTGCCTGACACAAACAGGAGAACGGCCAGCCCCATTAACAATAATGGGGGACAGCACTGATCCGGCCGCTATCCGGCAAGAACGCTGGGAATTGGTAGGACAAATATCGCGGAACAGCCTGCCGGATCACCGTCACATATGTGAAAGTAGCCTAAGGCAAATTACTGGGAAGGGCACGTATCTGAGAATACCTTCACTTGTTTGAGTGGAGTTAGAGGCGTAGCCTAGCATAAAAGAAAATTGCTGCAGTGCACCACGCACGCCCACGTTGTCCTTCTATACGGTTTTCATTATTGGCACTCACTGCTGGTATATATACAATACAGTACACTCATTTTTTAACATGTTTTTACTTTTCAAGTATCTTTGCATGGATATCATTAAGCCGCTCTGGGCATTTGAACTTCATATATGACCATTTCCTCTGGATTTTGCCCGTGGTCCGCATAGTGTCGAAATGATGGCGCAAGCCTCGGATCACCTGCTGGATCACCTCCTTTTTATGCTGGTTCGGGTGACAGTGTGTGCCATCGTAATCCTGCCGGTCCATCATCTGGACCATGTATTTAAGCTCTCCAGAGCTAAATGCAGCAGAACGCCTGGATGCCATTTTGGAAAATTCGCTGTGCCTCTGAGGACTGTACGCCGCAGCCTAGCATTGTGCGTGCGTATGACGCATTCGCAAGACAATAGTACGCTAAAGATTCATACGCTCATGCTTACGTATTCAGTTAAGTAGCGTAACTTTAACAACGCTAGACTGTATGTTTGTTATTTGTGCTGGAATGTTCGCAGACGCAGTGTATGCGTATGCTCATGCGTACGTATTCAGTTCAGTAGCATACTTTTAACAATGCTTAGACTGTATATTCGTTGATCTAAACATAAGTGATAAATCCTAACACACATGACTATTAAGTTCTATTAGATTGTAATCACCCAGCTTTCTTAGAGTCCTGATCAACAAGTTGTCATTCAAAAATCTCAGAAAGTTGAGTGACAGCTTCTCTAGGCTTGCAAGTGGTAATGGTTTCACTGTCTTGAATTCATACGCAACAGCGTATAGAGTAAATTATACGTAGCAATAGCGTATGCTTTATCGGACAAGGTCCTGTCGCTCCTTGCGCTGTCTCTACCGGCTCCATGCATGCTGCCCCTGGTGTTCCCTATCCATTTCCGTGGTGTTTCCATCACTTTCAGAGGTTTTCAGGTGTTTAGGCAACCTTGCCTGCAAAGAACTTGGGTCCCCTGCAAAAATGCTCGTATCTCCCATTGACTTCAATAGGGTTCGTTATTCGGTACGAATATACAAACTTTTGGAAAAGTTCGTACTGAGTACCGAGCACACGAGCATTTTAATATTCGCTCATCTCTACTTGTGATATATTATTAAAACATTTAATAAAATATAATACAAATGTCATACATGTGCTGTCCACATCTGTGCGACCATTTGTTTGTTCCACATAAAAAAAATAAAATAAATAAAAGTAGAACATGTCCTATGCTTGTCCTTTTTGTGAACAAGAATGAGCATTTTTAAAGTAGGATGTGATGTGCAGAATGGGAAAGTGCAGGGCACACATGGGCAGTATCCGTGTTTTGAGGATCCATGGTAAAACAAATATGGTTGTTTGCATGAGGCCTATGTCTGAGGGATGGAGGAGCAGCAGGGGAGGCAGCCAGCTCAGAGTACAAAACACCTCAAAAGTGACACATGGAAAATTGTTCCCACCAAGCACAGTAACAGAGAGAACATAGATAGCTATAAAAATACTGCGCAGAGAAAAAAATATGTAAGATGCAGATACAGATCTAAGTTGGGATTTTGGGAGGATAATGACGTGCAAAGTTTTCAACCTTTTTTCTATTATATTAAATTGTGTATACTTTGATTAGTTGATCCGAGGTGTCTCACTACTGGGAGCCACTTAATTGGCTGTTTGCAGCAGTGGAGATGCAATGTTTATGCAATATTTGTAAAGAAAACAAAGTAAAATAAGGTGTCATAAAGTATATTGCCCATAGGGTTAGGGAAGTGAGAATTTTACCCTAAATTTTGATAAAGGATTGTTTGGGAGTGGACAGACCACTAATGACAGAGCCCTATAATTAGCGTTCCCCGTGTTTACTTTCATATAAGACATTAACACAGGAGAAGCCGCGTTCAATGTCTGAAAATATTTTGAAAACAACACAGGCATGTAATTTGCAATTTTTCCATTCTACCAACCGTAAATAAAAATTATATCTAAAAGAAGAAATGAGCTTCAAAGTGCAAGACAACTCTGATCCATTGCAAACACATTTTTATTAAAGCTGACTGGCAATAAGAGTTTGTTTGCATTGGATTGCATTTGCCCACCCCTTGCGTCTTATTTACAGAAGATGAGAAAATTATTTTTCTTTCAGGCATGATGAATAAAAATTATAATAATATAGGTAAAACATCCTTTTTAAAAAAGTTTTAAGAAAAATTTAAACAGGTTCAAGTAGGGGTAATGTGAATAATATTTAATGATCCATAATTCAGGTCTAATCTCACTTTTAGCTCTTAGGCTCCATTCACACGTCCTGTTTTTCTTTCCTGATTCGATCCTGATCCTGATCTGGATCCATTCATTTCAATGGGTCCTGAAAAAATCAGGATCAAATCAGGAAAGAAAAACAGGACGTGTGAATGGAGCCTTAAAGGGGTTATCCAAGGCTATAAAAAGCCCCCCCATATGCCGGGCCCCTCACAATGAATATATTTACCTGGCTCCCCACACCGCTCCTGGTCCCTGCACCGCCGCTGCTGCTTCTCCCCGTGAGTGGGCATCATATTTAAATACCCGAATGCTGACATATATATGCGTGAGATGGTCGTGAAGGGGTTAAGAAAATGTGACTATGCATCATGGATGCTTATTTCTGCTATTTATATAGCACCAGGATATTCCACAGAAATGTCCCTGTCTCTAGTAGTGCTAATCATCCATTGTTCTTGAAGGAGGCAAATCACTTCAGCATGATAGATCTTATGTTCTTCTCTTAAGTGTCTGCTAATGTTGTTGTACTTGAGCAGAAAAGGGACCCAGAGCACAAGCTCATACCACACGATACCAACCTATTCTTGACCAATCTCTAGCTAGCCAAATAGTCTCTTTTTATCTAACAATTTATGGAAGCTTGTACTATTACAATGTGGTGTTCAGCACTACCTTCCTAGGCTTTTTTTTATTACTTGAGTCTATTCATGTATAGTGTTCTGCCTACATGATCTTTGTGTTTACCAGACCTCATCTTATGACCAGGCCCTGATACTGTATATGTCACTTTGACATTACCTGCTTCAACCATTACCCTTTCTTTGTGAGTGTTTACCAGTCTTGATTTGATCCCAAGTGCCCGGCTCTGCTGCTGCTGCAAACCAGACTAGAGGGGGGAGGGCAGCTTTAGCTGCTCATATCTTGGGATTAGTAGCAGATAGAACAATGGTTCTGACATTCTTTGAAAGCTGACATTCCAAAATCACAGCATTATATCCAGTATATCAGAAGATATAGCTGTTAGAAATCGAGTCAGGAGTGAAAGCTGTTTTTAGTTTCACTTTCAGCCAGGCACTTGGGAGCTGTTTTCCTGCAGAATAAAAGTGCTTTTTCTTGACATGTAATACAGACACACAGTGCACACAGGTATGTCTGGCATGTGTATGCAATGTTCTGTGGGGCAGTGCTGTTAGTTATATAGGTGAAAATGAGGTGACAGACTCCCTTTAAGACGCTTGTTTTTTGGAAATTGAAACTTTTTTGTAAAACTTTATTTTTTAACTTTTTTTACTCATTTTTTTAACTTTTGGGGGTCTGATCCCCTTTACAATACATTACAATACTTCTGTATTGTAATGCATTGGCTGTAAGTGTATTACTCAATGTAATACACTTACAGCCTTCTGCCTGTGAGATCCAGGGGGCTGGATCTCACAGGCTTCTGTAGATAGCAGCCGGATGCCTAAGGAAGGCATCCGGCTGCTATCTAAGCCATCGGGTCCCCGTCACAGTAGCGCAGGGACCCGATGGACACCCCTTCCCACCGCCCGCATTGCATGTGCCGAGGTCAGCGCTGACCTCGGCACATGAAGGGTTAATGCACCGGCATAGTTGTTTTCACCGATGCCGGTGCATACAGCAGGGGTCCGGCTACTGGGCACAGCCAGACCCCCGCCGCTGATCGGGCGGGCGCAGCTCCTGCACCCACCCGATCAACGCGCCGTAGTACTACGGCGCTGGTCGGGAAATCACTTCCTGCAGGGTCGGGAAGGGGTTAAAGGGTTGGTTATTGTCAGTGGCGTAACTACAACTAACTGGGCCCCACAGCAAATTTTTAATGGGGCCCCCCAGAAACTTCCTCGCAACCCCAAACTCACATGCAACCCTCACTCTTGTGGCTAGTCAAGATTGAGCTCTCCCAGACAAGGCCTGACAGCCGCTCCATCCGCTTTCTATAGTGTCACTCTATATAATGTCATTGTATAATACTGTTGAGGGGGGCCTGGCAATAAAATCTTTTAGTCTCCCTCCTGAGGGGGCCCCTTGTGGGTCTGGGCCCCAAAGCAGCTGCTTCCCCTGCTTCCCCTATTGCTACGCCCCTGGTTATTGTTGATCAATGTGTTTGTAAGCTGATTATATGAGTCTTAATAATATAGAAATTCAGCAGCATTTTCTATATGCCCCCTTTTCTAGAAAGTCACATGGAGGTGATTTGCCTGGTCACATGATCCTCCATCAGCAGCCATTTTATGGACAGGACCTCTGTGTGGACAGCAGAAAAGACTTTGTAAACAAGGGGACATACTCAGGGGATTCAAATTTTTAACAACAGGTTCCCTACTCAACGGCGGATCCGTGGCATCATGCCACATGTTTACATGTACATATCTCATATATATACATATATACACATAAATACATCATATATACACTACAAACACATACCACCCAACTTTTAGAAAGCTTAAGGAGCTAAACTATGGAATGGAAGCTGCGAGCCGGATCTGTCATTTTAACAACCGGATCTGGAGAACCTGAGGGAACTGACTAAATCCCATGCCTGGGCATACCTCATAAAATATAGAAAATGGTGCAGAATTTCAACAAAGGCTATATTAGTAAGTATCATCTTACAAACACATTGGTCACCAATAAGCAGAAAGTGGTCAACCCCTTTAATAAAAAGGTCAACCTTTAGAGTTTTAAAGCTTTAAAGTTTTAAGCATAATAACTTATAGTCTTCATGCAAAGCACTAAACAAAACGATATATGCCATTACTTCCTAATCAGTAAGGTTTTTTTTCTGCCAGGACTACACAGATCCTCAATATGAAGAAGTCATAGTACTCCAGCCAGTTCTCCTACCGGCACCTACTTCTCTTGCTTGATTGACAGGGTCAGGCTTCCCCCATCAAACAAGAGAGGGAAGTGGTGGAAGGGCAAAGGGCTGAAGTGTATGAGGCCCACCCATGGTGCACTTGAGATCTAATCTGTATCTTGATTCAAAAGATCATTTTTTTCAAGATTGCAGGATCAGTTCTGGAAGCTAAAGGTATGGGTCTATCATGGGGAAGATTCCCTAGGAGGCATTAGGCATAGTTTAAAAGTGAATTTGGTGTTGACTTCTTCAATTTCTTCATACATTTTTCCTGCAAATCAGTGTATCCATCCACCCGCTGTGTAGGATATTGTATCAGTGCCCCATTTTACCCTTTTGTTGTACATAGAGGTGTCAACAATTTTAGATATAAGAACAGACTAAGACAGTTTGGGACCTAGTTGTTTAAGCAATGGACACACTTTAGGAAAACTTTATATATATATATATATATATATATATATATACACACATATATTGGCATTGATGTAATTGGGATTCTCATATAGGTAATCTCGCAACTCAAACATGTTGTTTCTAGCCCAAGTGAAGCAACCCTGCTCATTATCCACATGTAAGTGATAAAATGCACATATTAAAACACATCGCTGAAAAGTAGTACATTTTTAGGGATAAGCGAACCCGAACTGCAAAGTTCAGGTTCGCACCAAACTTTGAGAGTTCTGGTACCCGGACCCGAACCCGGACTTTTTCACTGAAGTTCGGGTTCGGGTGATTTTGCAAAAAGACCTGCAATGATGTCACCATGCTCACCACGTGGTGAGCGCTGTGACGTTATCACAGGTCCTTTTGCAAGTCCTGTAGAAAGAGAAAAGAAGGGGATTCCGGCTGCGCAATCAAGTGGATGAGGTGAGTTTTTTTTTTTTTTTAACCCCTCAATGGCCATTTTATTTAGCATTCTGTCTTAAGAATGCTACCATAACCATTTTATAACGGAAAATAATAGTGAAGTTCGGGTCAAGTTCGGGTCCCGAACATTGACCTGAAGTTCGTCCGAACCCGGCGAACCCAAACTTCCACGGGTTTGCTCATCCCTATATATTTTCTAACTGCAACATTTTTAAAATATGAACCTGTTACTAGAAATTAGGAATAAACATTTTATAGTGAATGGAGTGGTGGTCACAAAAGAGTACTACCGCTCTGTTCACAGAGCATTTGGAGAACCCCGTTCTTATGATCTTTGAGGGATTCCAGCAGTTGAGGATGCTGTAGATAGTTGATAAATGTTGTTTGTTGGACAACCCCTTTAAGTGAATTAAGTGAATAAATTGAATAAATTGTAGTTCCCACACAAGGTCTGACTGGGAATAGAACTGTGCAGGGAAAAAAATGAGGCTGCATCATATTGTATTATGAATGAACCTATAATATAAGACTGGATTTACACAAAGTATTAAGGTCCAGTTTTTACAGCTTTCTCGTGGCAGCTAGTATATACACTGTTACCAGATCTTTGCCACTTTTATGACATTCTCCACCAGTGTCGAACTGGGGGGCTTAGGGCTGCTTATACAGCAGCAAAATGCTATAAAATGACTGAGTACAGGGGTCCCTGCAGCAACTTCAACAGTGCAGGTCCCTGAGATAAGAGGATGCTGTCTGGCATAACTCTGTACCTAGAAGTCAACTTAGCCAACTCATGCTTTTATAATAATAAACTGGGCAGTCTGTTAACCTGCCCACTTTTTTATATGAACATAGACTGGTTGAGGTGCTGTATGCTGCCTATTAGAGATGAGCGAACATGCTCGTCCGAGCTTGATGCTCGTTCGAGCATATCGCGATCCTCGAGGAAATGGCAACTTCCTCTTCCTGCATGTTAGCCGCCTTTTTTCAGCCAATCAACATGCAGGAGAGTCTTTGGTACCTCCTAGCATCACGTAGGGCCCCTACAAGTCGATAACAGGGATTGGCTGGCCAGATCAGATGACCTGGGAATATAAGAATCTGGTCCTGCGCTGCTCGCATCATACGCCGTCTGCATGAGATTAGGGATAGAGCTGCTGTCTGTCAGGGAGAGCGTTAGGGCCTGAATTTAGATATTGGTTAGGCAGGAATCACCCACAAAGAACCCAACAGCCCTTCTAAGGGCTATAAGCACCTTTTTTTTTGGTCTCCTCCAGGCTGCTGGCTGGGACTTGTAGTGCAGCTACCGCCATCTTGGCTGCACACTGTTAGGGCGTGAAATTAGAATGTGGTTAAGCAGGAATCATCCACAAAGAACTCAACGCTCCTTCTAGGGCTACAACGACCTTTTTTTTGGCCTCCTCTTGGCTGCTGGCTGGGACTTGTAGTGCAGCTACCGCCATCTTGGCTGCACACTGTGCACAGCGACTGGTGGCAGAAAGGGGACAGCACATGGTCCACACAGACCCCAATAAATTGCCCAAAGCCCTCTCAGTACTCATTTTTGCTGCTGCTGTACCTTAGCTTGCTGGCGTGCAGTCTAGGGAATATGTTTTTTCACTCAGTTATATAAACTACAGTCCAGTGAACAATTGTGTGGTGTGCGATACACTAGCCACAGTCTAGAGAATACGTTTTTTCACTCAGTTATATAAACTACAGTCCAGTGAACAATTGTGAGGTGTGCGATACACTATCCACAGTCTAGAGAATACGTTTTTATTCTCAGTTATATAAACTACAGTCCAGTGAACAATTGTGAGGTGTGCGGTACACTAGCCGCAGTCGAGAGAATACGTTTTTATTCTCAGTTATATATATTACAGTCCAGTGAACAATTGTGAGGTGTGCGATACACTAGCCGCAGTCTAGAGAATATGTTTTTTCACTCAATTATATAAACTACAGTCCAGTGAACAATTGTGAGGTGTGCGGTACACTAGCCGCAGTCTAGAGAATACGTTTTTATTCTCAGTTATGTAAACTACAGTCCAGTGAACAATTGTGAGGTGTGCGATACACTAGCCACAGTCTAGAGAATACTTTTTTATTCTCAGTTATATAAACTACAGTCCAGTGAACAATTGTGAGGTGTGCGGTACACTAGCCGCAGTCTAGAGAATACGTTTTTATTCTCAGTTATATAAACTACAGTCCAGTGAACAATTGTGAGGTGTGCGGTACACTAGCCACAGTCTAGAGAATACGTTTTTATTCTCAGTTATATAAACTACAGTCCAGTGAACAATTGTGAGGTGTGCGATACACTAGCCGCAGTCTAGAGAATACATTTTTATTCTCAGTTATATATATTACAGTCCAGTGAACAATTGTGAGGTGTGCGATACACTAGCCGCAATCTAGAGAATACGTTTTTTCACTCAATTATATAAACTACAGTCCAGTGAACAATTGTGAGGTGTGCGGTACACAAGCCGCAGTCTGAAGAATACGTTTTTATTCTCAGTTATATAAACTACAGTCCAGTGAACAATTGTGAGGTGTGCGATACACTAGCCGCAGTCTAGAGAATACGTTTTTATTCTCAGTTATATAAACTACAGTCCAGTGAACAATTGTAAGGTGTGCGATACACTAGCCGCAGTCTAGAGAATACGTTTTTTCACTCAATTATATAAACTACAGTCCAGTGAACAATTGTGAGGGGTGCGGTACACTAGCCGCAGTCTAGAGAATACTTTTTCATTCTCAGTTATATAAACTACAGTCCAGTGAACAATTGTGAGGTGTGTGATACACTAGCCACAGTCTAGAGAATACTTTTTTATTCTCAGTTATATAAACTACAGTCCAGTGAACAATTGTGAGGTGTGCGATACACTAGCCACAGTCTAAAGAATAAGTTTTTTCACTCAATTATATAAACTACAGTCCAGTGAACAATTGTGAGGTGTGCGATACACTAGCCGCAGTCTAGAGAATACGTTTTTATTCTCATTTATATACACTACAGTCCAGTGAACAATTCTGTAGTGTACTGTACAGTAGAGTCAGTCTAGGGAATATGTTTTTCTGTCATTTCTATACACTACAGTCCAGTGAACAATTATGTAGTGTACTGTACAGTAGCGTCAGTCTAGGGAATACGTTTTTCTGTCATTTCTATACACTACAGTCCAGTGAACAATTATGTAGTGTACTGTACAGTAGTGTCAGTCTAGGGAATACGTTTTTCTGTCATTTCTATACACTACAGTCCAGTGAACAATTATGTAGTGTACTGTACAGTAGCATCAGTCTAGGGAATACATTTCTCTGTCATTTCTATAAACTACAGTCCAGTGAACAATTATGTAGTGTACTGTACAGTAGCGTCAGTCTAGGAAATACGTTTTTCTGTCATTTCTATACACTACAGTCCAGTGAACAATTATGTAGTGTGCTGTACAGTAGCGTCAGTCTATAAAATAAGTATTTTCTTTCAGTTTTATGTACTACAGTCCAGTGAAAAATGTAGTGGTTTGCGGTAAAATAACCGCCATTTAAAGACTACGTTTTTGTTCTCATTTATATATACTACAGTCCAGTGAACAATTCTGTAGTGTGCTGTAGAGCATCGTCAGTCTATAAAATACATATTTTCTCAGTTATATGTACTACAGTCCAGTGAAAAATGGAGTGGTTTGCGGTAAATTAGCTGCAGTCTAAAAATTCCTTTTTTTCTCTCAGTTATATATACTACAGTGCAGTGAACAATTCTGTCGTGTGTGGTATAGTAGCCGCACTCTAGTGTTGACACCAACAAGTGACCAAGTTAGTTGAAGTAGCAGGTGAAGCACATAAAATTTTACAGTGATACAGCATGGCGGTGAACCCAGAGTGACCAAGTTACACTCAGGTAGCAGGTGAAGCACATAAAATTTTACATTGATACAGCATGGCGGTGACACCACCAATGCCTTGGTCAGACTGAGATTGCAGTCAAATGGCTGTAGGTGAGCCTCCCAAAAATTTGTTTTGGAGTGTCTGAAGTTGACCCTCCTAAAAAATAGTTTTGGAGTGTCTGCAGTTGACCCTCCTGTAAAATTGTTTTTGAGTGTCTGTAGTTGACGCTCCTAAAAATGTATTGGAGAGAGGGCCTGTAGGTGGCCCTCCGTAAACATTGTTTGTAAAGAGCGCCAGTTGGCCCTCAGAAACATTGCCTGTTGGCTCAGCGTTTGTGTGCGAAGAGGAGGAGAGGAGAGGATACATAAAGAATCTTCATGTTGAGCTGCTTTCCCCCGGTGGAGATTTGCATTCCGGTGAAATCCAGGCTTTATTCATTTCAATAAACATCAGCCTGTCAGAGCTGTCAGTTGACAGGCGTGTACGCTTATCAGTGATGATGCCACCAGCAGCACTGAAGACCCGCTCTGACAACATGCTAGCGGCAGGGCAGGCCAGCACCTCCAAGGCATACAGCGCCAGTTGTCGTGTCCAGCTGTGCAACCCAGTAGTTGTATGGAGCAGAGTGATCACGCAGGACGTTGGTCATCTAGGTACTCCCTCACCATCTTTCTGAACAGCTCCCCCTCTACTGGGGGACGGGTGACATAGTCTTGCTGGGGTGACATAAAACTGGCAAAGGCCTTGGAGATTGTTCCCCTGCCAGTGCTTGACAACCTGCCTGCTCCACTCCTCTCCCCCGCTAGTTGGCCCACAGAACTTTGGAGTGCACAATTGTTTTGAGGGTCACCACCAGGCTGTTGCCCAGAATTTGGCGTAATGGTATGATTAGGCAGCCTCAGAGGCATCCATGCATGCTGCCCCTGCTTTTCCTGTCCATTTCCGTGGTGTTTCCATCATTTTCTGAGGTTTCCAGGTTTTCACGCAACCTTCCCTGTGCAGAGCTTTGGTCCCCTCCAAAAAATGCTCGAGTCTCCCATTGACTTCAATGGGGTTCGTTATTCGAAACGAGCACCCGAGCATCGGGAAAAATTCTACTCGAATAACGAGCACCCGAGCATTTTAGTGCTCGCTCATCTCTACTGCCTATCTATATGTAGTTGAGTCAGTCTACTGTGTTGTGTGACACTTGTGCAGGAGATGGAGGACTAGGGGTTCACTGGGTGATTCACCTGTTCCCTTGTGGGCCAGTCCGAACCTGTTCTCCACCATAAAAGTGGTTTTAATTAAAACTGGTGCCCTGAATTGCACCTCCTGTCTGCTCGGGCTATTTTGATGCATAGTTGATTTTTCTCCAACTTCATGGCTGCAGACTAAGATTGATTATATTTGCTAAATAAAATAATGTGGACTCGCCCCCATGCCTAAAGGTCATGAGTAGAGATGAGCGAGCATGCTCGTCCGAGCTTGGTGCTCGTTCGAGCATTAGGGTACTCGGAAGTGCTTGATGCTCGGACGAGCATCTCGCCATGCTCGAGGAAATGGCATCTCCCGCATTTTGAATTTTTGGCGGCTATAAACTCAGCCAATCACAAGCCAGGAGACTCTGCGGTACACCCAGCATCATGTGGGGCCCTTACATGTCGATAGCAGGGGTTGGCTGGCCTGATCAGGTGACCCTGGAATATAGTAGTGACGTCCGGCGGTGCTTGGCTCAGAGGCTGTCTGGATGTCGTTAGGGACAGATCTGCTGCGTTTCAGGGAGAGTGTTAGGGTCTGGATTTAGTTTTCTGTTAGGCAGGAGTGATCTCAAACACTTTTTTCGTCTCCTTCTGGCTGGCACTAGTAGTGCAGCTATCGCCATATATAACAATTTTCTTTTTTTTTATTATTTTATCTCAGTGATACAAATCCATTTCATACAGCTGTGTGGAACCATTCTGTGTGTCATAGTTCAGCTGTTCAGTCACCACAAACCACAATCCGTATTTTCTGTCCAGGTGACCCATTCTGTACGTCACGTAATTAAAAAAGGTCTTTTGTTCTCATTGATACAGCTACATTAGAAAAATCTGAGTGCGACATTTTTCTGGGTTGCAGTCAAAATAGCCACAGTCAGCAGGGGCTAAGTTTGCTCTCTGATATTTTCTGCACGTCACGTTAAAAAATAAAAAATAAAATAAAAAAAAATTTAAAAAAATTGTTTTTTTGTTGTTTTTTTCTCAGTGATACAAATCCATTTCATACAGCTGTGTGAAACCATTCTGTGTGTCACAGTTCAGCTGTCCAGTCACCACAAACCACAATCCGTATTTTCTGTCCAGGTGACCCATTCTGTACATCACGTAATTAAAAAAGGTCTTTTGCTCTCACTGATACAGCTACATTAGAAAAATCTGAGTGCAACATTTTTCTTGGTTGCAGTCAAAATAGCCACAGTCAGCAGGAGCTGAGTTTGCTCTCTGATATATTCTGCACGTCACGTTAAAAAAACAAAACAAATATATATATAGTTTTTTTGTTGTTTTATCTCAGTGATACAAATCCATTTCATACAGCTGTGTGGAACCATTCTGTGTGTCACAGTTCAGCTGTCCAGTCACCACAAACCACAATCCGTATTTTCTGTCCAGGTGACCCATTCTGTACGTCATGTCATTAAAAAAGGTCTTTTGCTCTCACTCAGACAGCTACATTAGAAAAATCTGAGTGCAACATTTTTCTTGGTTGCAGTCAAAATAGCCACAGTCAGCAGGAGCTGAGTTTGCTCTCTGATATATTCTGCACGTCACGTTAAAAAAACAAAACAAATATATATATAGTTTTTTTGTTGTTTTATCTCAGTGATACAAATCCATTTCATACAGCTGTGTGGAACCATTCTGTGTGTCACAGTTCAGCTGTCCAGTCACCACAAACCACAATCCGTATTTTCTGTCCAGGTGACCCATTCTGTACGTCATGTCATTAAAAAAGGTCTTTTGCTTTCACTGATACAGCTACATTAGAAAAATCTGAGTGCGACATTTTTCTTGGTTGCAGTCAAAATAGCCACAGTCAGCAGGGGCTGAGTTTGCTCTCTGATATATTCTGCACGTCACGTTAAAAAAAACAAAACCAAAATATATATATATATATATATATATATATATATATATAGTTTTTTTGTTGTTTTATCTCAGTGATGCAAATCCATTTCATACAGCTGTGTGGAACCATTCTGTGTGTCACAGTTCAGCTGTCCAGTCACCACAAACCACAATCCGTATTTTCTGTCCAGGTGACCCATTCTGTACGTCACGTAATTAAAAAAGGTCTTTTGCTTTCACTGATACAGCTACATTAGAAAAATCTGAGTGCGACATTTTTCTTGGTTGCAGTCAAAATAGCCACAGTCAGCAGGGGCTGAGTTTGCTCTCTGATATATTCTGCACGTCACGTAAAAAAAAAAAAATATATATATATATATAGTTTTTTTGTTGTTTTATCTCAGTGATACAAATCCATTTCATACAGCTGTGTGGAACCATTCTGTGTGTCACAGTTCAGCTGTCCAGTCACCACAAACCACAATCCATATTTTCTGTCCAGGTGACCCATTCTGTACGTCACGTAATTAAAAAAGGTCTTTTGCTCTCACTGATACAGCTACATTAGAAAAATCCGAGTGCAACATTTTTCTTGGTTGCAGTAAAAATAGCCACAGTCAGCAGGGGCTGAGTTTGCTCTCTGATATATTCTGCACGTCACGTAAAAAAAAAAAAAATATATATATATATATAGTTTTTTTGTTGTTTTATCTCAGTGATACAAATCCATTTCATACAGCTGTGTGGAGCCATTCTGTGTGTCACAGTTCAGCTGTCCAGTCACCACAAACCACAATCCATATTTTCTGTCCAGGTGACCCATTCTGTACGTCATGTCATTAAAAAAGGTCTTTTGCTCTCACTCAGACAGCTACATTAGAAAAATCTAAGTGCGACATTTTTCTTGGTTGCAGTCAAAATAGCCACAGTCAGCAGGGGCTGAGTTTGCTCTCTAATTTATTCTGCATGTCACGTTAAAAAAAAAAAAAATATATATATATATATATATATATATATATATATATATAGTGTTTTTGTTGTTTTATCTCAGTGATACAAATCCATTTCATACAGCTATGTGGAACCATTCTGTGTGTCACAGTTCAGCTGTCCAGTCACCACAAACCACAATCCGTATTTTCTGTCCAGGTGACCCATTCTGTACGTCACGTAATTAAAAAAGGTCTTTTGCTTTCACTGATACAGCTACATTAGAAAAATCTGAGTGCGACATTTTTCTTGGTTGCAGTCAAAATAGCCACAGTCAGCAGGGGCTGAGTTTGCTCTCTGATATATTCTGCACGTCACGTTAAAAAAAACAAAACCAAAAAATATATATATACCGTATATGCCGGCGTATAAGACGACTGGGCGTATAAGACGACCCCCAACTTCTGCCCTAAAAATATAGAATTTGGTATATACTCACTGTATAAGACTACCCCTCTCCCAAATGAAAAAAAGTCTGCTTTGATTTCAACATGTTAATTTTAATTCAAATGCATATGACATGCAGGTACTGTATATAGCAGCAAAACTGTCACTTATAAACATAAGGTTGTTTCAAACATGTACGGTAAAGCTAAAACTTTGCAAAACAAACAAGAGAGCAAGTGCCTGGTGATCATAACTGTAAGCTGCGATATTGTAACAGGTCTTGCTGGCATGACAGTTTCCCTTTAAAAGCCTTCAAAATCCTCCTGAGAATATAGAGAATAGTATGCTACTTCAGTATGCTAAGAGCAGGGCTCTCTACGCGCTGACGGGGAAAAAAAAAACACCTCACACAGTGCGGCCCCCGTATATCCGGCGTATAAGACGACCCCCCACTGTAGCCATTATTTTAAGGGGTTAAAAAGTAGTCTTATACGCCAGTATATACTGTATATAGTTTTTTTGTTGTTTTATCTCAGTGATGCAAATCCATTTCATACAGCTGTGTGGAACCATTCTGTGTGTCACAGTTCAGCTGTCCAGTCACCACAAACCACAATCCGTATTTTCTGTCCAGGTGACCCATTCTGTACGTCACGTAATTAAAAAAGGTCTTTTGCTCTCACTGATACAGCTACATTAGAAAAATCTGAGTGCAACATTTTTCTTGGTTGCAGTAAAAATAGCCACAGTCAGCAGGGGCTGAGTTTGCTCTCTGATATATTCTGCACGTCACGTTAAAAAAAAAAAAATATATATATATATAGTTTTTTTGTTGTTTTATCTCAGTGATACAAATCCATTTCATACAGCTGTGTGGAACCATTCTGTGTGTCACAGTTCAGCTGTCCAGTCACCACAAACCACAATCCGTATTTTCTGTCCAGGTGACCCATTCTGTACGTCACGTAATTAAAAAAGGTCTTGTGTGTGACAACGGGCGTAACCTGGTGGCGGCTCTGCAACTCGGCAGACTGACACATGTGCCATACCTGGCCCACGTGTTCAATCTCATAGTTCAGCGGTTCCTCAAGACATACCCCAATCTGTCTGATTTGCTCACCAAGATGCGCCGAATCTGTGCGCATTTCTGCAAGTCCACCACAGATGCTGCCACTCTCAGGGCAGCACAGCGCCGCCTACAACTGCCCGCTCACCGACTGTTGTGCGACGTGCCCACAAGATGGAATTCGACATTAAACATGTTATCCAGAGTTTACCAGCAGCGCACAATGATTGTACAGTCATGGCCAAAAGTTTTGAGAATGACACAAATATTATATTTTCACATGATCTGCTGCCCTCTGGTTTTTGTGTGTTTGTCAGATGTTTTTATCACATACAGAAATATAATTGCAATCATATTATGTGTAACAAAAGCTTATATTGACAGTTAGAATGAGTTAAGGCAGCTTGTCAATATTTGCAGTGTTGACCCTTCTTCTTCAGGACCTCTGCATTTCTCCCTGGCATGCTCTCAATCAACTTCTGGACCAAATCCTGACTGATAGCAGTCCATTCTTGCACAATCAATGCTTGCATTTTGTCAGAATTTGTAGGTTTTTGTTTGTCCACCCGTCTCTTGATGATTGACCACAAGTTCTCAATGGGATTAAGATCTGGGGAGTTTCCAGGCCATGGACCCAAAATCTCTATGTTTTGTTCCCTGAGCCATTTAGTTATCACCTTTGCTTTATGGCAATGTGCTCCATCATGCTGGAAAAGGCATTGTTGATCGCCAAACTGCTCTTGGACGGTTGGGAGAAGTTGCTCTCGGAGGACATTCTGGTACCATTCTTTATTCATGGCTGTGTTTTTAGGCAAGACTGTGAGAGAGCCAATTCCCTTGGCTGAGAAGCAACCCCACACATGAATGGTTTCAGGATGCTTTACAGTTGGCATAAGACAAGACTGGTGGTAGCGCTCACCTCGTCTTCTCCAAATAAGCTGTTTTCCAGATGTCCCAAACAATCGAAAAGGGGATTCATCAGAGAAAATGACTTTACCCCAGTCCTCAGCAGTCCACTCCCTGTACCTTTTGCAGAATATCAGTCTGTCCCTGATGTTTTTTCTGGAGAGAAGTGGCTTCTTTGCTGCCCTCCTTGAGACCAGGCCTTGCTCCAAGAGTCTCCGCCTCACAGTGCGTGCAGATGCACTCACACCTGCCTGCTGCCATTCCTGAGCAAGCTCTGCACTGCTGGTAGCCCGATCCCGCAGCTGAAACACTTTTAAGAGACGGTCCTGGCGCTTGCTGGTCTTTCTTGGGCGCCCTGGAGCCTTTTTGGCAACAATGGAACTTCTCTCCTTGAAGTTCTTGATGATGCGATAGACTGTTAACTGAGGTGCAATCTTTCTAGCTGCGATACTCTTACCTGTTAGGCCATTTTTGTGTAGTGCAATGATGACTGCACGTGTTTCTTTAGAGATAACCATGGTTAACAGAAGAGAAACAATGATGCCAAGCACCAGCCTCCTTTTAAAGTGTCCAGTGGTGTCATTCTTACTTAATCATGACAGATTGATCTCCAGCCCTGTCCTCATCAACACCCACACCTGTGTTAATGGAGCAATCACTGAAACGATGTTAGCTGGTCCTTTTAAGGCAGGGCTGCAATGATGTTGAAATGTGTTTTGAGGGATAAAGTTCATTTTCTAGGCAAATATTGACTTTGCAAGTAATTGCTGTTAAGCTGATCACTCTTTATAACATTCTGGAGTATATGCAAATTGCAATTATAAAAACTGAAGCAGTACACTTTGTAAAAATTAATATTTGTATCATTCTCAAAACTTTTGGCCATGACTGTAGACTGCCAGATGTCAAATTCCACCAGAACTGGTAGTCAGGTCACTCAGATTCCTCAAGTCTACAATGAGGAGTGGACATGGATGTCTGATATCTGCCAGGTGTTGACCAACTTTGAGGAGTCAACACAGATGGTCAGCGGCGATGCCGCCATTAATAGCCTCAACATCCCGCTGCTTTGCCTGTTGAAAAACTCACTGCTCAGCATGAAGTCGGAAGCTTTGTGCTTGTCACAAGAGACGGTGGAGGAAGATACATCGCTTGATAGCCAGAGCACCCTCCGGTCTGTTTCTCAGCGCGTATCGGAGGAGGGGGATGAGGATGAGGAGGAAGGGGAGGAGAATGTTGGCGAGACAGAAGAGGGTACCAATGCTCAGTCCTTCTTAACTCTTGAGCGTGTATGGGCTGAAGAGGAGGAGGAGGAGGAGGAAATGGAGAGGAGAGTGAGGAGAGGGAATTCTTGTGTGTTGGGACTCTGGTGCACATGGCAGACTTCATGTTAGGCTGCCTATCCCGTGACCCTCGCGTTAGAGGCATTTTTTCAAAAACCGATTACTGGGTGTTCACTCTCCTGGACCAACGGTACAAGCAGAACCTTTCCACTCTCATCCCTGTAGAGGAAATGAGTATGAGAGTGAATCAATATCAACAGGCCCTGGTGCACAAGCTGAAACAATCCATCCCATCTGACGCCGCTAGCGGCAGAGGGCGTGGTTCTGTGGGCCAAGTAGCGGGGGAGAGGAGGTGAGCAGGCAGCTTGTCCAGCACTGGCAGGGGAACGCTCTCCAAGGCCTTTGCCAGTTTTATGTCACCCCAGCAAGACACTGTCACCTGTCCCCAGTCTAGGCAGAGTAGGGGTGAGCTTTACAGAAAGATGGTGAGGTAGTACCTAGCTGACCATACCAACATCCTGCGTGATCACTCTGCTCCATACAACTACTGGGTTTCAAAGCTGGACACGTGGCCTGAACTGGTGCTGTACGCCTTGGAGGTGCTGGCCTGCCCTGCCGCTAGCGTGTTGTCAGAGCGGGTATTCAGTGCTGCTGGTGGCGTCATCACCGATAAGCATACACGCCTGTCAACTGACAGCGCTGACAGGCTGACGCTTATTTAAATGAACAAAGCCTGGATTTCACCGGAATTCAAATCTCCTCCGGGGGAAAGCAGCTAAAGATTAACATTACTTATGTATCCGATCCCTCTTCTCTACTCCTCCAACTCCTCCTCCTCATTGTCGTCTTTGCCTAACGCTGACCCAAAAAACGTCATTTTTTAGAGGTCCAACTGGCACCCTTTTACCACAATTTTTCAGGAGGGCCACCTACAGGCCCTCTCTCTAAACAATTTTTCTAGAGGTCCACCTACAGGCCCTCTCTCTAAACAATTTTTCCGGAGGGCCCCCTACAGGCCCTCTCTCCAAACAATTTTTCCGGAGGTCCACCTACAGGCCCTCCCTCTAAACAATTTTTCCGGAGGGCCCCCTACAGGCCCTCTCTCCAAACAATTTTTCCGGAAGTCCACCTACAGGCCCTCTCTCTAAACAATTTTTCCAGAGGGCCACCTACAGGCCCTCTCTCCAAAAATTTTTCCGGAGGTCCACCTACAGGCCCTCTCTCTAAACAATTTTTCCGGAGGTCCACCTACAGGCTCTCTCTCTAAACAATTTTTCTGGAGGGCCACCTACAGGCCCTCTCTCCAAACAATTTTTCCGCAGTGTCAACTACAGACAGTGTAAAATAATGTTTCAGGAGCATCAAACAGACAGTCCAAAACAATTTTTCAGGAGGCGCAAGTATCGACATTTAAAAAAAAAATTTTTTGGAGGCTCAACAAAATCCATTTCACTGCATTCTCAGTCGGACAAAGTCATTGGTGGTGTAACCGACATGCTGTGTCAGGCTAAATTTTTGGGTGCTTCACCAGCTACCGCATACTAACTCAGTCACTCTGTTGTCACCGCCGCCATACAGGGCCACAAAAAATGTTTATGTGGTTCGCCTCCTTCCGCAGTGTCACTCGGTCACTCTGTTGTCACCGCCATGCTGCGTCAGGCTAAATTTTTGGGTGGCTCCCCTGCTACCTCATCTAACTTGATCACTTGTTGGTGTCACTACCATGCTGTGTCAGGCTTATGCCTACATCGTGTGGCTGGGGATAGTAGAGCAGTGCCAGCATGGGCATGGGAGATGGACCTTGTTGTACCTAGTTGGGTGCTTCCCTAACATGTGATGGGCATGTGCCTCGCCTTTCTTGGTCTGGGTGAGCACAATTGCCATGAGGGTAACCACCAGGCTGTTGCCGGAGAATTTGGGGTAATGGTGGGATTAGGCAGCCTCAGAGGCATCCATGCATGCTGCCCCTGCTGTTTCCTGTCCATTTCCGTGGTGTTTCCATCATTTTCTGAGGTTTCCAGGTTTTCACCCAGCCTTCCCTAGGCAGAGCCTTGGTGCCCTGCAAAAATGCTCGAGTCTCCCATTGACTTCAATGGGATTCGTTACTCGAAACGAGCACCCGGGCATCGGGAAAAGTTTGTCTCGAATAACGAGCACCCGAGCATTTTAGTACTCGCTCATCTCTAGTCATGAGTCATATCACCTGTATGATACAATTTATATTTAACATATTATTTAATTCCATTGTGTTACTGTTGGAATTCCTGTCTTTTAGTTGTATAAAAGTAACGATGTTGAAACTGGGATGTTAAAATAAAATATTAAGCAGATATGTCATTAATAAATGGATTATAATGCCAAGTCTATTCAGGTTATTATGCAAATTGTATTAGAAAACAATACTGTACCACCCCCGTAATAGCTGATTAGAAATCAGTGGCCCCCTCACCTCCTCCTTCCCTCTTTCCATGTGAGTGAAGGCCACTGGTACATTAAATATATTCAATCACATGTAGCAGAGTCACATTCATTACTGAACAGTTTCCATTGTTAACCCTTCGAATTCACTTTAAAACGAATTAGCAGGTTTACCTACAGTACTGTAGACTGAGAAATCACAGATGACAAACTCTATCCCAGCTACGTATTTAACATCACATTCAAATCCATTGTGTAAGTGGTCTTCAACTAGTTATTTAAACATCTAATTGCTTATTTCCAGGTAAGGGTGAATTTGAAATTTAAATGTATAATTTAAGTTAGGTATAGCAGAGCTGAATTCCTATAAACCGTGATAACATAGCAGTTTTCTTGTAATTCCAAAGAGAACCACAGATAACTCATTATTTCACAGCACCCAGTACCAGATGACACACAGCTCTAAACATCTGTACATTTCAATGTCTACTTTACTTTTTACCGTGATATGTTCTTTTTAAGTGCAAATACCTCAGAGTTGCCTGTAACTGTAGTCAAATAATAGATATTGACAGCAAGTAGGATTAACAGTAATTTACCCGAGTAAATATAACACATCATTTCCTAAAACCGAAAAAGAAAAACAGAATGAAGCGTTGTGCAAGCCTCATTCATACACTTGTGAAATAGTCATTCCTTCTTATATTGAAGCTATTTAGCTTTACAATTGCGTGTGGTCATTTTATTGTTTTATTTGAATGTAGCTTGGATAACAGCAATTACTGCAGATGATAGGGCTTTACAAGAACACAAAATTATAGTTCTGTGTATTCCAATACAAATGAAGTCTAACTTACACAATAATGAATGCACTTTATGGCATCATTCGTGGTATGCAGACATTTAGCACCATAATTAGCCATCAAATGCAAATGTTTTCCAGAGGCACCTGAACTGTTGAACAAATTACCTGGTTTACAGATATACCAATCTTCTCACTCTAAAAAGCACCTGCATATTTAGCAACTTGCAGTAACTCAAGGGACCAGTAAGGGGAGCTGGAGCACTGCAGCTAAATCCTAGATATAGTGACTGCACCTAAATAACCACAAACCTTTAGAATTACTGTCCTGTCTATGTTATTTTCTTTTCAAATTTTGTGCTCTTTTATGGGCACCTAAAAATCACGGGAACATTTCAAAATATGTAATTGAAAATAAAGAAATTGCTTTCAACAGACCGGCACATGTAAGTGTTAAGAGCGATTGTACAGTCTTTGGTTTATTGCAGACATGTCATTTAGAAAGTATGCTCTCACTTATCTTTTCTTTGTCAGCGTACAACCGGAGCCTGATCTATGAACATGTGGACAAAGGATTTAAAACCAAGTAAACCACAAACAGGGCACATCTGTGTTTGTAAAATATCCCAGTGGATCAGAAGCTCTTAATAGGATTCAGCCAAAGCATAATTCCTGTAATTAATTTCCTAATATTGCAAGAAATATCTCTGTTATCCTACTAACTATGCTCCTTGTATTTCTGCCTGCCGTCTATTTCTCTATATCTAAATGGCTAACAGGATCTGGTAACAAACAGCTATTTTCAGTAAAGGTACGCTCATGCCCTGCAAGTAGAGGTGAGTGAACCAAAAATGGAAATCTTTAGACCTCATGTACACGACCATACTTTTCATCCTTACGCCATCTGCATTTTCTTTGGATAGCACACTGACCCATTCATCTCTATGGGGCCATGCACATTATCTGTATTTTCCGCAGATGCGTGTGGTTGTTTCATGTTCTAATCTCTTCTGTATTGCAGACAAGAATAGTGCATTCTATTGATGGGAGTAAAAAAAACATAGATTGCACATGGATGGTATCCACATTTTGAGGATCTGCGGTTTGTGGACCAAAATATGGACATAATTGTGTGGCTGAAACTTTAGGCCACTTTCACCCCAGCTGGAACAGCCTGCTGGATCTGTGCTACCACAAGTCCACCGTGCTGGCAGAAGTCCGCTTTGGCCTTATTCACTATAATGGCGGCTGGCCGAAGGTCCGGCCACAGCACGGCAAACATGCCGAGAGGCGGGCGGACAAAAACTACAGCATGCTGCGTTTTTTTGTCCGGCCACCTCTTGTCTTGTTTGTCGTGCTGCAACCGGACCTCCGGTCTGCCCCGATTATAGTGAATGGGGCCAAAGCGGACTTCCAGCGGCACGGTGGGCTAGTGCTAGCACTGATCCATCAGGCTGTTCTTCCACCGGAACAGCCTGCTGGACCCTGCTGATGCAAGTGTGAAAGTAGCCTTACCCTGGAAATCCATTCTTCCATCTCTATCTACAAATCGTGCTACCCTACCAATCTACACCTACTGTATCACACTATAAATGCAATGATCTAATGTGTTCTTGATGTGTTCTTGAGGTGATTAGCACAGTCCATACTCACTGTCCATAACACTTAAGCATTTATTATAGGCTTGATTTTATACTTTTAAAGCATTGTCTTGATGCATAACCTAATGAAACATCAAACAGATGACCAGATAGGGTTGTAAGAGATTTTGTGCAGTGGTTTTTTATTATATTATTTCTGAATAAATGCTAAGTCCCAACTTATATCTTATTGTAAAGTCTTCAAAGCTTACCTGAGCCTTCAGAGGACTGTAATTCTCAGGATATCTTTGCTTTAGGCTTCATTCACACGACCGTATTTTGTTTCCGTGTCCGTTCCGGGTTTTTTTGCGGACCGTATGCGGAACCATTCATTTCAATGGGTCCACAAAAAAAACGGAATGTACTCCGTGTGCATTCCGTTTCCGTATGTCCGTATTTCCGTTCCGCAAAAAGATAGAACATGTCCTATTCTTGTCCGTTTTGCTGACAAGGATAGGCATTGTTACAATGGATCCGCAAAACAAACGGAAAGTCCCATTCTTATTCCCATCTTGACATGTATGGCATATCCCCAGGTTAAGGTTCTATTTTGGGTACCCACATCTATCTTGCGAAAGGGGACCAGTCTTACAGCCGCTGTGAATAAATAGGTGGTTGTGCATGCACGGCTCTCTCTTTCTCCCTCCACTTCCATGGTAGATTTGAAAATAATTGAGTAAGTGACCTTTGCTATTTTTTGAACTCCTATAGAGGTGAATGAAGAAAGCCATGCATGTGCAGCCACCTCTACATTCACAGTGGCTAAGAAATAATTTCAACATGCCCCATTGTTATGTTCTCAAACTTGATAAGCCCTGACAGAATTATCTTACAGTGGTTTACTCCCCTCTCCCTATTGAGGAAACATGCACACTTAGTTCAGCTGAGTGTGCAAAAGTATGGAAAGCTCAGGAGGAATAGCTACCATCCAAATGAGTCTAAAATGTATGTAGATTTCTACTGTGGTTTCAGACAGACCTGTGAACTTAGAAATTAGTTTTTTTTAACCCTTTTCAGACTATTTCAACTGTTATTTTCTTAATTCATCTGGAACTTCCTTTCAATCATAGCATGGAGTTTTGCTTGAACTTTATGATAATTTCATTCTCACAGTAAGGTCTAGTAAGTTGAGTAAATTGTAGAGTAAGTTGAGTGAGTTGCAGATTCCTTATTTGTTAATTGATTTAGGAACTGGTTGGAGTTAGGCCTGACTACAATATAGCAAATAAATTACTATATCAACTCAACTAGGTGATTCTTTGGATTTATTAACTCTGGGGGGGCGGGGAAATTTATTAACTTACTCATGTCACTCTTAGTAACAGTATTACATTTTTCCCATAAATAATTAAAGTAGTAATTTAACTATGACATCTATTTACAGTGGTTCTCATTTTCTAATATAACATGTTAGATATTACAGAACAGAATGGGAGAAGTGGTACGGGGGTCGCAGAAAACAGAGGCACTTTTATCTTGGGCACAGTCTTTCATCTCTTGTGGTTCAGTTCATTATAATGATACATTATAGAAAAGATATACAAAGAACGTCATTGGATTTGCAGTTGTTTAATAAGTTTGTGTTTTACCCAAATATAATTTTGACAGTTTTGTTAAATCATATGGTTAGTAGCTGTAAACTAAAGAATAACCAACAGTGATCAATAATGTGAAACCAGTCTGTGAAATAAAATGTCTAATATGTTTGCACTTGGTAAATAACCTTCACCATCTTAAGAATTCCTCCTGAGTGCAAGTTAGATATTTATGATATGACAAAGTGATCAGTAAGGCGTTTTAATGTAGTGTCCAATTAACAGAGAAAGCAGAATGCGTTCAGTATTCTCTATGAAATCTTTGTTTCTGAAAGAAGGCTGATTTGGTTTTAATATTACTCTTTAAGGGAATTTTGGACAAGTCACTTTATTTCTTTGTGTTTCAGGAGTAAAACTGAGATCATATATGTAGTGCTTAGAAAGGCACACTGTGTTAATAACAAGGGCTTCATTCCATCACCATGGCCCCAAGGCTGTGGTGCGGTTAGTAATGTTAAATAATAGCACTGCATAAGGTACTTAGAAAGCCTAATGACTAGAGATGAGCGAGCACTAAAATGCTCGGGTGCTCGTTATTCGAGACGAACTTTTCCGGATGCTCGGGTGCTCGTTTCGAGTAACGAACCCCATTGAAGTCAATGGGAGACTCGAGCATTTTTTGCAGGGGACCAAGGCTCTGCCTAGGGAAAGCTGGGTGAAAACCTGGAAACATCAGAAAATGATGGAAACACCACGGAAATGGACAGGAAACAGCAGGGGCAGCATGCATGGATGCCTCTGAGGCTGCCTAATCCCACCATTACCCCAAATTCTCCTGCAACAGCCTGGTGGTTACCCTCATGGCAATTGTGCTCACCCAGACCAAGAAAGGCGAGGCACATGCCCATCACATATAAGGGAAGCACCCAAGTAGGTGCAACGAAGGTCCATCTCCCATGCCCATGCTGGCACTGCTCTCCTATCCCCAGCGACACAATGCAGGCATAAGCCTGACACAGCATGGCGGTGACACCAACAAGTGACCAAGTTAGATGAGGTAGCAGGTGAGCCACCCAAAAATTTAGCCTGACGCAGCATGGCGGTGACAACACAGTGACCGAGTTAGACTGAGGTAGCAGGAGGTGAAGCACGGATGGTAATTCGAAGGAGGAGGAGGAGGAGTTGGAGGATGAGGCATAGTAAGTCTGGCTGTCTCTTTGAGAAATGCTCAGGGTGGCCGAACGCCGGGCTCGACGGCAGACCCTTTTCGGTTTATCGATTGTCGAAATGTTGGCTTACATCAAGTTTAGTATCTGTTCTTATCAGTGGCTGTGGCTGTTGGTGGTAAAGTGGTGAGCATAGCTGCTTCCCAAGCAGTTGACCTGGGTTCGATTCCCATCTATCGCATTATGAGGCCCTGCGGAAAAATTGATTAGAGAGAGGGCCTGTAGGTGGCCCTCTGGAAAAATTGTTTGGAGAGAGGGCCTGTAGGGGGGCCTCCGGAAAAATTGACGTAAAAGAGTGCCAGTTAGCCCTCTAAAAAATTGCGTTTTGGGTCAGCGTTAGACAAAGACGACAAGGAGGAGGAGGAGTAGGAGGAGTAGAGAAGAGGAATCGGATACATAAGTAATGTTAATCTTTAGCTGCTTTCCCCCGGAGGAGATTTGAAATCCGGTGAAATCCAGGCTTTGTTCATTTTAATAAGCGTCAGTCTGTCAGCGCTGTCAGTTGACAGGCGTGTACGCTTAACGGTGATGACGCCACCAGCTGCACTGAATACCCGCTCTGACAACACGCTAGCTGCAGGGTAGGCCAGCACCTCCAAGGCATACAGCGCCAGTTCAGGCCACGTGTCCAGCTTTGAAACCCAGTAGTTGTATGGAGCATAGTGATCACGCAGGATGTTGGTATGGTCAGCTAGGTACTCCCTCACCATCTTTCTGTAAAGCTCACTCCTACTCTGCCTAGACTGGGGACAGGTGACAGTGTCTTGCTGGGGTGACATAAAACTGGCAAAGGCCTTGGAGAGCGTTCTCCTACCAGTGCTGGACAAGCTGCCTGCTCGCCTCCTCTCCCCCGCTACTTGTCCCACAGAACCACGCCCTCTGCCGCTAGCGGCGTCAGATGGGAAGGATTGTTTCAGCTTGTGCACCAGGGCCTGTTGATATTGATTCACTCTCATATTCCTTTCCTCTACAGGGTTGAGAGTGGAAAGGTTCTGCTTGTACCATGGGTCCAGGAGAGTGAACACGGCTGGACGGCGGCTGGGGACCGAATACCGAGGGGCAGCCACCACCATGAGGTTGCGAAAGGCCTCGGTCTCTACCAGCCTATAGGGCAGCATCTCCAGGCTAAGCAATTTGGAGATGTGGACGTTGAGGGCTTGGGCATGTGGGTGGGTGGAACTGTATTTCCTCTTGCGCTCCAGCGTCTGCTGTAAAGACAGCTGAATGCTGCGCAGGGACACATTGGTGGAGGTTGTGGAGGATCGTGGAGGCGAAGGTGTGGTTTTCCGGCGGGAGGCGCTCGTGCCGGGGTCCTGGGCAGGGGGTTGACTAGCAGAGGAAGCGAGTGACACATGGGAAGGAGCAGTGGTGTGACCCGCAGGAGGTGAACGGCCTTGGTTCCATTGAGTGGGGTGTTTAGCACTCATATGCATGCGCATGCTGGTGGTGGTTAGGCTAGTAGTGGTGGCACCCCTGCTGATCCTGGTGTGGCACAGGTTGCACACCACAGTCCGTCGTTCATGCTCACTTTCTTTAAAGAACCTCCAGACTTGCGAACATCTAGGCCTCGCCAAGGGAGCTTCACTACGTGAAACAGTTGCTGCTGATGCACCAGCTCTGGCCCTGCTTCTCCTTCTGGCCACACCACTGCCTCTTCCAACCTGTTCTGGTGCAGCACTCACCTCCGCCTCAGAAGCACTGTCTTCACTCGGCTTATCAACCCAGCTTGGGTCAGTCACCTCGTCATCCTCCGATTCCTCAGTCTGCTCCCCCCTTGGACTTCCTGCCCTGACATCAACTTCACTACTGTCTGACAACCGTGTCTCCTCATCGTCCGACACCTCTTTACACACTTCTTTCATCCCCTGGAAGAAGCCTGTTGGCGAAACGGCGTTGGGTGGAGGTCGCGGTGTGAGTCACCCCGAACCCACAGGTACCGGTTATATAAATATTTTTTGTATTTTTACATTTTGTTATACTGCCTTTGTTATATGCAATCATGCTCTTTAGCTAAGCGTTCATTTATAGTTGGCAGCGTACTTTTTGATTTATTTAATATGATTTCTGGGTACTGGGGTTTCTGGGTGGTTCTCCCACCGCTACCTCCTATGTTTTAGATGTTCTTGTGTCTCATTTTGCGACATTCTACCGCAACAATATATATTTTTCAAGGATTTAACTTTGAAAGTTTTTTAACATATATTATTATATTGGAATAAAGTTTACTATTGATTATAAAATGTCTGTGGAGTTGGTTCCTTTTTTGGTGTGATATTACGTGATATGTAACCTTCTCCCTATATAGTATAGATGAAGTAGTCCTCGGGAACATTTAGGTGCTATTACTTCTTTCACTAAGTCAACAATGTCATCACCCACAGACTGTGACAGTTGGAAAACTTGGGCATCGGGAAAGAGGTCAGCAGCAACCTGAGAAGTGGTTTGTGACTCTGGGAAGGGTCCAGAAAACAGTTCCTCAGAGTATGCCGGATCGCATTCCAAATTTTCCTGGGAGGGGGCAGACTGGGGGGTAAGGAGGTTGAGGTGGAGGAGCCAGAGGAGTGCTCCCTTGGGTAACGTGGGTGGACTGCGTGGAAGACTGACTGGTGGACAAATTACTTGAAGCATTGTCCGCAATCCACGACATCGCCTGTTTGCACTGTTGTGGTTTCAACAGTACTCTACCACGTGTCCCTGTAAGTTGAGACATGAAGCTAGGGAGTGTAGCTCTGCGGCGTTCCCCTGCTCCCTCATCAGCAGGTACTGTCTCACCCTGCCCAGGACCACGGCCTCTGCCCCCTGCAGTAATTGAATGCCCACGCCCTCGTCCTCGACCCTTAGCCCTGGGGTTCAACATTTTCCGTATATAAGTATATTATATATACCAAAAAAAAAAATGGGCCTGCTGTACTGAAACCCACAAACTTGTTCAATCTGAACAAGTTAATATATAGGTGGATAAGTTAGAGCAGAATTACGTATTTTATTACGTACCGTGCAGTATGGAGCAATTACACTTAAACTATTAGATTAGGCAGACTTGGTTTGCTTAAGTGCAACCCAGACAAATGTCGCACAGAGATTTTTCTAATGTAGCTGTATCAGTGAGAGCAAAAGACCTTTTTTAATTACGTGACGTACAGTATGGGTCACCTGGACAGAAAATACGGAGTGTGGTTTGTGGTGACTGGAGAGCTGAACTGTGACACACAGAATGGTTCCACACAGCTGTATGAAATGGATTTGTAACACTGAGATAAAACAACAACAAAAAAAAGTTTTTTTTCTGTTTTTTTTTTTTTTAATGTGACGTGCAGAATATATCAGAGAGCAAACTCAGCCCCTGTTGACTGTGTCTATTTTCACTGCAACCAAGAAAAATGTCACACTCAGATTTTTCTAATGTAGCTGTATCAGTGAGAGCAAAAGACCTTTTTTTAATTACGTCACGTACAGTATGGGTCACCTGGACAGAAAATACGGATTGTGGTTTGTGGTGACTGGACAGCTGAACTGTGACACACAGAATGGTTCCACACAGCTGTATGAAATGGATTTGTATCACTGAGATAAAACAACAAAAAAAAAAGTTGTTTTTTTTTTAACGTGACGTGCAGAATATATCAGAGATCAAACTCAGCCCCTGCTGAATGTGGCTATTTTCTCTGCAACCCAGAAAAATGTCGCAATCAGATTTTTCTATATCACTGAGAGCAAAAAAAACCTATTTACAGTCTCCCTGCAAACTGCTGCAAATATGGCGATAGCTGCACTACTAGTGCCAGCCAGCCCAGCCAGAAGGAGACAAAAAAAAGTGTCTTGTAGCCCTTAGAAGGGCTGTTGGGTTCTTTTGAGATCACTCCTGCCTAACAGAGAACTAAATCCAGGCCCTAACACTCTCCCTGAAACGCAGCAGATCTGTCCCTAACGACATCCAGACAGCCTCTGAGCCGAGCACCGCCAGACGTCACTAGTATATTCCAGGGTCACCTGATCTGGCCAGCCAACCCCTGCTATCGACATGTAAGGCCCCACGTGATGCTGGGGGGTACCGCAGAGTCTCCTGGCTAGTGATTGGCTGAGTTATAGACACCAAAAATTCAAAATGCGGGAGATGCCATTTCCTCGAGCATGGCGAGATGCTCGTCCGAGCATCAAGCACTTACGAGTACCCTAATGCTCGAACGAGCACTAAGCTCGGATGAGCATACTCGCTCATCTCTACTAATGACCTAAACGCTTTCAGAACATGGCACAAGAAAGCTGACGTTACTAAGGACCTTTACAACCAACTAAAGGGCCAATTACAGTAGTAACCTTGTAATGTCACAATGACACCTTCATGCCCTTTGCCCCACTGATATGGCCCATGTTTAAACCATAAAGCACATTGAATAATTTAATATCCAAGAAAGCTACATAAAGGAAGACCTACTTAAATACATTCATAAAAATCACTTCAGTAGACTGCATAAAGGAGCACATATTACCAGAATCAGGAAACGTGTAATGTGCTTCATAATGTCTAGAAATGATTACAGATTTGCATTACATGAATATTGGTATATATAATGTATGCTCTTGGAAAGAAATGACAGCACATAGAACCAGAATATTAAGAACATTAGGTAGTCAGACCTAGGGGAAGACATGTCTTTACTGATGTTTCCCTATAAATGGTTCAGTTTATAGGATATTTAGCAGATTTCTTGCTTTGTTTCTAGTTTTGTGCTATTTAGATCATGTCTGCTAATTTACAGGATCCATAAGTGTAATGGACACACAGTCTAACATGCATAAATGTTGTACAAACCTGCAATACAGCAAACATAGCCTTTAGCATACAGAAGTTTATTTTTCTCATGGATTCATACAGAACCTCTGTAAAAATGGGCCTGTTCTATCACATACAGTACAATACAATATCTCTAAAACACTTATCTCCACTAAGACGTGTTTAACATAACGTGGAACTAGTGAAAACAACATAGTTAGAAAATAGTCCTTAAACGCTATGGAGACCAGCGGGGCATTTTTTTTATGATGGCATTTTACTAATTTTGGGCTAAAAATCTTTTTTTTTTTCAGTTGGTCTTTATTAAAAAAATTTAGCAGTTTTTCTTGTGATACATGGGGATAAAAATCTGTCTATTTTCAGACTGTCACTCTTGAGTCCTGAGCCAGTTGATGGCTCTTGTAAAGACCTATCTCTGGTCTCCTGACCTCATAAACACTCATTAAAGTCCATAATACAGACCTGTATGGACTCCACGCACCAGCATACTAGGTTTATGCAATTGGCTTAGCTACATGCATTAGCCATTAAGAAAAATCAAACAGTGTCCTAGAGTGTTACTTACTTTATGTCTTGTGGTCACCAAAAGTCAAAATAGGACTTCTACCTGGAATTGGTTTCATGCTCAGTGATTCTAGTTTGAAGATAAATGTGACCTGTACCTTATGAACTCATGGCCAATACCTTGGTCTAATAGTCTAAGAAAGTAAGAAAGAAATGATATTCTAGGCACACCTTAGTGATAGCAAAGCAAGTTCTCTGAAGTCTCTAGGATGTGTTTGGGTTCATCTTTCATTCATGGTCCCAGTTCTGCTCATGAAAAAAGCATACAAAATATGTTATAATTAATTTTTAAGAAATAGGCATCATAGATACTTCTACCTATTAATGTTGTTGCGCTGTCCAGGATAATACAGTATAGCTTTTGTTTACCTTATGACAACACATCATATTCATTATTTTCTGGCTTACTCCAATTGTCACATCCTAACTGACTTGAACAGATGTTTTCAGGACATGGATCGTCATGTTGATGAAGACTCAGAACCACATAATGTTAAACTGCAGAGCAGAGTAAAGGAAGGCATGTCTAGGGAATAATAAAGCAGAGGCACTGCATGCTTCAGACTGATATTGCCACACAAAAATAAAGTAATGTCCTTCACATCTATTATATCAAGGGAAAACAAAAGGCTTGTTTTCTAGGAAGGCACTGTGGTTGGTAACTAAAACGCCTCCCTCTAAAATGCCTTTGTTCTTCCTCTTCTCTTTGACTGCACAAGCCTTCAAAGGAAACAGCTCTCCACTGTAGGGTCAGAATTGCAAAGGTTTGGAACCCCTTCTCCTGTCAAAAATAGGGTTGTGTGTATCTGAACACAACCTGTAATGTTGAGCATTGAGGCAAATTATATTGTTCCTGTATTTAACCATACTATGTTAAGAGAGGGCCCTTTTCTGTTTTTTGTTGTTGTTGTTTTTTGTTTTCTCCTATACAGCTTTAACATGTGTTAACAAGGTTTTTCTATAACACTTTTATTCAGTTTCCTAGACAGTTCTACTGTAAAACATGGATATATTTAGCTGTTTTGCTCTAAAAGATGTAGAATAACATCAGCAAGACATACAAGTGAACTATAGCACCTCCATATAGCCATACAGCATCTCCATATAGCATCACCATAACAACTATCCCTTTAACTAGTATTTAATCACCTTAACCATAGCTACATAGCTACAACTCGTAGAAAGATGTTCTTAGCTACTATATAAAGAATTACCTAGCTATAATTATTTTGAAAGATATTTTACAAAACAGCACAATTCAGCCTTCAAAATCATTTCCAGCAACTGTTACTCAATGTTGCGATATTCCACACACAGTATTTTTCTTACTTTCATTCTCCAAATTATGTGTCCCATGGTTTTGGAAGATGAAGCAAAGTCTGTCAGCACTGGAAGGTCAAATGTCATTGGTTTCCTTTGTTTTATACACTTTGATCATTACTTTCCTGCCTATTATTCATCTCATGTCATTCTTTTTTAAATGCAATAGGAAATCATTGCTGTGAAGGCAAATTATATGTGTAGGACTCTTTGACTGAAATGCAGACACTTAGATCCATACCCTTAGAGTCCTAATGCTTCAGGTATTCATGGTGACCTCGTTCACTTCCCTTGGATAATTAGTGTAGGAAGTGACAGGTAATCAAAGAATGACTTCTTATTGAGCTGCCCACAATTACTACGCAACCCCCAAAACACGAGCGTGAACAGCTAATTTGATCATATTCTATTTCCAGCCATTGACAACATAGATACAAAGTATGCTATAAGGATGTTATTCCATACCATTAAAATAAGGTTCAAAAATGTTTTCTTTGTAAATTTGAATTGCATGCATAGAAAATAATAAAATGATGGTTATTAAGATGCCATAATTCAAAGGTTACTAGAATATTGAAAACCATTTTACAGTTTTATCAATGTATCAGACTGGATTTCACAATGATTTTTATAGTACTATGTATTAGAATACATTATGTATAATTATATTTTATTACACCATTATCTCATTATCTTGTAATCTAAAGCTTTTGAAATGATTGCTTTTTTCACAATTATCTGTGAATTAGTTGAGTGTATATGGTGTATTTATTTCCACCTAAAATTAAAAAAAATGTTTACCAGTGAACTCTGACATCCTTTGCCATAAAGTTATAAAAAATGGATAACATTCAATGGAAGTTTTATAAATGTCTTTGTATTAATCAGTTTTGATGTTCAAGGACTGCTGGTATTCTTCAGTTTTTCTTTTCATATCAAACAAACCATTTCGCAAAACCTGAGTGTCTATTCAAAGATGACGGCTAAGAAGTAGACCCAACTGGGAGTTGGGGATTCATATAATAATGTAGGTAATGTAAGTAGGTTTGTAATAGGTGAAAAGACTATGCATGATGACGTAGCGTTAAGTTAAGCGTTAAAAAAAATACTACATAATAGACAAACCTTGTGTAGTCTTAAGATGGCCATACACATTAATGCTGGCAGTACTGATCCACCATCTAATGTGTATGGTGGTTTCCAGAATTTCCCCTAAACGTATATATGTTCAGGAAGGATCAGGTTGTTATATTTCAACATGCCCAATCCTATTGTTAACAGGGGAGATAAGCCATAAACAGAGGATTCTGGAAGCAGCTTTCTCCACATTCCACATCCATAAGAAATGCACGCTTGGCTAAGAAAGAATAGCTGCCGACCAAACGTTCAGTCAGCTGACATTTATTTAAGGCATATGCCATTTTGTCCCATTCTTTCCCTTCTACCCACCTCCTGGGATAACATATGACTACAGGATCTGCACAATAGCCATACATATTAAACAGGATATTTCATTAAGAAAACTATTTGCAAAATTGCATTATTTTAATTTTAGATGTATTGTAAATAAAACAACTGATGTAAAAGTGTTTGTATCTTTTTAACTACAGAAGATACATACTGTATAACTATTCAGAAGGGTGACAGGTGACATAGTGAACACATATGGGTACTTTACCTCCTTTAATACATTGGCTGCATCTTCACATAGTTCTATGTTTTAATTAAGCAGATCAACCCCTTGAAATAGTTTATACCTGGCTTTTCCTTTAATAGATGTTCACTTACCCACTTCTACAAGCAGTTCATTCTTTAATGCTAGACATTTTCCTGCAAGATGTCTGGCTGTTGGGATTAACACTTTCAACTCATGCTAGAGCTGTTTGTAAAGCATGCATTACACAGGCCGATTGAGCAAGCGATTTTTCATAGGGAAGAATCCCCTCCTGGCAATCTCCTGCTACCTAGCGGAGGAGACCACTGCTATTACATGCGGCAATCTCCTCCATCCCTCCGAAGCATGGGGAGCAGCGATTGTTATGCCATCGCTCGTCCCCATGCTGTCTAGTGGTTTGGTGGCTTAAAAATCATAATTGCCCGACGAACGAGCGTTCAGACCAATGCTCGTTAGTGATCATTTGCTGAAAAACTGGCAGGTGTAACACAGTCTTAAGTCTCTCACCTCCATTCTTGGATCTTAAACTTTTCTACGCAGCAAATGGTAATGCATGCTGTCAATCCTTATTCTTCTTGACTCTCGCAGAATCCTTTTTAATTTGGCTCATTAAGACGATTCCTGAAAAATAGATTTTATCCGTTTTCTTTATTCTCAGTTCGCTTTTCTACTACTTCATTAAATCCTCAATGAAGCCAAATTCTTCAGTCAAATAATCCATTGTGATGTAAATCTAACAACTAGGAACTATGCAACAGGTCTCTTCTCTCACTCACAATAAACATGTTTGTTAGACATAAAAACATTAAATAAATGTAGATTTATGAACATATGTACAGAGATGTGAAGGAAACTTATTGATAACTTACTCATACCTATCTTCCTCTGGTATCTCCCAAGTGTCCACCCAAGGCCAAGCGAAGTTTGAAGAGGTTATCTAATGGTAATGTAAAACCCTGAGCTCCACCCACACCACTATCCCTACCTACTTGCACAGTCCATCCTAACTGACGGTGCGCCCTAGCTTAAAGGGGTTGTCTCCTCATGGACAATGGGGGCATATCGCTAGGATATGCCCCCATTGTCTTATAGGTGCGGGTGCCACTGCTGGGACCCGCACCTATATCCACAACGGAGCCCAATAGGTGGTAGCTAGAGGACTCCGCTCGGCTATTTTCGCTGGCCCCATAGAAAATTAATTGAGTGCGGCTGCGCATGCACAGTTCACAATTCTTCACTTTCGGTGCTCCGTTCTGGATATAGGTGAGGGTCCCAGGGTTGGGACATGCACCTATAAGACAATGGGGCATATCCAAGCGATATGCCCTCATTGTCCAAGATGACACAAACCCTTTAATGTAAGTGCGGGGCATAAACGTTACCAGGACAGGTCAGATACCGAGTAGTCAGAAAATCTAAAACGTGGGCAAACCAGAACCAGAGGAAGCCGAGGTTGAGATCCAGGAGGTTGCGTCAGTACAAAGGGATATAATAAAGCTGAGGTCAATAACAATATAGCAAAATCCAAGGATACACTAGTGAGACAAAAAACACCAATCACAGGCAACCTGGGGCAGGCAGGTTGCTTGTTTAAATAGGCCAGCCTGATGGATCACTTGATGTGGCCAGCGTCATGTGACCCTGCGTCAGAACAGCCCCAACCCTGACAAGGATGAGTCGGCGCTCACTCCTGCCCCTGCTTATTGCCTCGGGGATGCCGGCGGCACTGAGGAAGTGTGCGCTGCCAGGTCCTCCCCGACCCCTGTTGCCAAGGAGACGAGGACACTGGCCGTGTCCGAGGCCGGCTCCTCTCTCCTCCTCCACAGTGGGACGCCAGAGGCATTGCAGGGAGGCAGCCGGCTCCCCGTTACAATCAGACATCATATGGTACATGACAATCTCTATCTAAAAAAGCTAAAACCAGCCCTGTACCTCACATAGATCCAGAGATCTCTCCATTCATGACTCCAATTGCCGTCCACATTTATTTTAGTGTAGCAGCTCAAGGGGTGTGTCCTTTCTCAGGGACATGTCTTTTCGATTCAATCAGTGTTTTTTCATAAGAAATTCCTCTGGTGGAAGCCTCAAGCCTCATCACTTTTGACTTTACTACATGTATTATACATGCACAGCTACCTAAGGGGAGATGTTTTCTTTTCAACCAAAGGTTCTGTCTAAGAATTGTTTCTATCATGTGAGGAATATAAATGGAGTTTCAACTCCATTCCATTTTTAAAGGGATTCTGTCACCACCATTTTGCATATTAAGTTATTTATACCACTGGATTTATCGCATCATAAGGATCCCCAAATGGTTATTGTTATAGGGCCCAGATGAAGATTTGTGGTGTAAAAATCCTTTTTTATCTACTGTCAATCACTTACATTAAGGGGCCCAAGGGGAGGTGACCATGTTTGCTGGAGCCCGGGCTCGGCGATTCCGTTGGAGCCCCGGACCGCCCACCTAATTAATATTCACTTCACTGAGTGAAGCTCCGACGCGGCAATTGATGTACTGCGCCTGCGCAGCCCAGGACCGCACACCTAATTAATATTCACTTCACTGAGTCAGTGAAGCTCCGACGCGGCACTGCGCCTGCGCGGGATTACAGCCGCCGTCGGAGCTTCACTGACTCAGTGAAGTGAATATTAATTAGCTGTGCGGTCCGGGGCTGCGCAGGCGCAGTACATCAATTGCCGCGTCGGAGCTTCACTGAGTGAAGTGAATATTAATTAGGTGGGCGGTCCGGGGCTCCAACGGAATCGCCGAGCCCGGGCTCCAGCAAACATGGTCACCTCCCCTTGGGCCCCTTAATGTAAGTGATTGACAGTAGATAAAAAAGGATTTTTACACCACAAATCTTCATCTGGGCCCTATAACAATAACCATTTGGGGATCCTTATGATAAGAGAAATCCAGTGGTATAAATAACTTAATATGCAAAATGGTGGTGACAGAATCCCTTTAAGATCTCTGATTATTTTTAACCATCCTATTTTACACGGTCATCATTTTACATAGTTACATCATTTGTAGGACATCATGTTCACAGCACAACCTTTATGGAGGAACATCAACCCCCTACAGTAACATTTTATAGCATTGTAAGCATTCCATGTGCATTGTAAGGTGCCTCTGTAGGATACCACATAAGGAAGTATTGCCTCTAGGGGAAAATACCTGCTTAATAAAGCATGAAGGAGAACAGGGACGGCAGCACTCCCAGTGCTGCCGTCCCTGTGCTTCTTCATGGTCTGCTGAGCGCCTGGATTCGGTCTCTTGTCAGCTTGCACCCACCGTTTGTTTTGTTTTTTATTCTTTGTTTTTTTATTTTTGTGGTGCTGCTCCCCTTTGTATATTTGTGCTTAATAAAGCATTCTCATTGGTGGCATGAGAAGTAGAGTACAGCTCCACAGATTACTAAGCTATATTACAGCTCCATACTACAGTATAAAAAATGTATAAACATTAGAGATGAGCGAGTACTAAAATGCTCGGGTGCTCGTTATTCGAGACGAACTTTTCCCGATGCTCGGGTGCTCGTTTCAAGTAACGAACCCCATTGAAGTCAATGGGAGATTCGAGCATTTTTTGCAGGGGACCAAGGCTCTGCCTAGGGAAGGCTGGGTGAAAACCTGGAAACCTCAGAAAATGATGGAAACACCACAGAAATGGACAGGAAACAGCAGGGGCAGCATGCATGGATGCCTCTGAGGCTGCCTAATCCCACCATTACCCCAAATTCTCGGGCAACAGCCTGGTGGTGACCCTCAAGGCAATTGTGCTCACCCAGACCAAGAAGGGCGAGGCACATGCCCATCACGTGGGCAACTAGGTGCAACGAAGGTCCATCACCCATGCCCATGCTGGCACTGCTGTCCTATCCCCCGCCCCACGACGCAGGCATAAGCCTGACACAGCATGGCGGTGACACCAACAAGTGACCAAGTTACATGAGGTAGCAGGTGAGCCACCCAAAAAATTTACCCTGACGCAGCATGGCGGTGACAACAGATTGACCGAGTTAGACTGAGGTAGCAGTTGAAAAAGAAATAAAATTTAGCGTGACCCTGTATGGCGGTGACAACAGAGTGACCGAGTTAGAGTGAGGTAGCAGGCGAAACACCAAAAACACCACTGAACTATGAGATTGAACACGTGGGCCAGGCATGGCACATTTGTGAGTCTGCCGAGTTGCAGAGCCACCAACAGGTTACGCCCATTGTCACACACAACCATGCCTGGTTTGAGGTTCAGCGGTGCCAGCCACAGATCGGTCTGCGCCGTGATGCCCTGTAAAAGCTCTTGGGCGGTGTGCTTTTTGTCACCTAAGCTCAGCAGTTTGAGCACCACCTGCTGGCGCTTACCCACGGCACTGCTGCTACGCCTAGTGCTACCGACTGAAGGCGCCGTGCTCACAGATGGTAACTGAGAGTAGGAGGAGGAGGAGGGGTTGGAGGAAGAGGCATAATAAGTCTGAGAAACCGTGACCGAGGTAGGCCCCGCAATCCTCGGTGTGGGCAGTACATGAGCGGCCCCAGGGTCAGACTCGTTCAGAGTGCCCGAGTTACACTGCGGTAGCAGACGAAGCACATAAAAATTTAGCATGGCCCTGTATGGCTGTGACTACAGAGTGACAGAGTTACACTGCAGGAGCAGGCGAAGCACATGAAAATTTATTGTGGCCCTGTATGGCAGTGACTACAGAGTGACCGAGTTACACTGCGGGAGCAGGCGAAGCACATTAAAATTTATCGTGGCCCTGTATGGCTGTGACTACAGAGTGACCGAGTTACACTGCGGGAGCAGACGAAGCACATAAAAATTTAGCGTGGCCCTGTATGGCTGTGACTACAGAGTGACTGAGTTACACTGCGGGAGCAGGCGAAGCACATTAAAATTTAGCATGGCCCTGTATGTGGACATTGAAAGCTTGTGCATGTGGGTGGGTGGAACTTTATTTCCGCTTGCGCTCCAATGTAATGACAGCTGAACGCTGACCAGGGACACATTGGTGGACAGTGTGGAGGATCGTGGAGGCGAAGGGGTAGCTTTCGGGCTGGAGGCGCTCGTGCCAGGGTCCTGGGCGGGGGGTTGACTCGCAGAGGCAGCAAGTGACACAGGGGAAGGAGCAGTGGTGTGACCCGCAGAAGGTGAACGGCCTTGGTTCCATTGAGTCGGGTGTTTAGCACTCATATGCCTGCGCATGCTGGTGGTAGTTAGGCTGGTAGTGGTGGCACCCCTGCTGGGTTCAAAATTTTGTGTATATAACTGTATTATATATCAATTAGAGAGAAACAAAGGATTGTGCAGACTGGGCCTGGCATAGAGCTACCCAGAAAATTGTCCCACAGTGACCTTTTTCAAATATATTTGTATAACAGAGCAATAAAACGTATTTTCTAACGTGACGTGTAGTATATAGCAATTAGAGAGAAACAAAGGATTGTGCAGACTCGGCCTGGTATAGTTCAACCCAGAAAATTGTTCCATTGAACTTTTTCAAATATATGTGTATTAACTGAGAGCAAAAAATATATATTTTCTAATGTGACATGTAGTATCAATCAGTTAGAGAGAAAAAAAGGACTGTGCAGACTTGGGCTGCTATAGTGCAACCCACTATGGCGGTGACAACTGAGTGAACGAGTTAGAGTGAGGTAGCAGGCGAAAAACAAATAAAATTTAGCGTGACCCTGTATGGCGGCGGTGACAACAGAGTGATCGAGTTAGACTGAGGTAGCAGGTGAACCACTCAAAAATTTAGCCCGACACAGCATGGCGGTGACACCACCAATGCCTTTGTCCGACTGAGATTGCAGTCAAATGGCTGTAGGTGAGCCTCCCAAAAAATTTTTTTGGAGTGTCTGAAGTCGACCCTCCGAAAAAAAATTTTTTTAGTGTCTGTGGTTGACGATCCTGAAAAATTGTTTTAGAGTGTCTGTAGTTGACGCTCCGGAAAAATTGTTTGGAGAGAGGGCCTGTAGGTGACCCTCCGGAAACATTGTCTTAAAAGAGTGCCAGTTGGCCTTCTAAAAAATTCCCTTTTGGGTCAGCGTTTGGCAATGAAGAGAAGGAGAAAAAGGAGTAGAGGAGAGAAATCGGATACATAAGGAATCTTATTCTTTAGATGCTTTCCCCCGGAGGAGATTTGAATTCCGGTGAAATCCAGGCTTTGTTCATTTTAATAAGCGTCAGCCTGTCAGTGCTGTCAGTTGACAGGCGTGTGCGCTTACCGGTGTTGACGTCACCAGCTGCACTGAATACCCGCTCTGAGAAACATGCTAACGGCAGGGCAGGCCAGCACCTCCAAGGCGTACAGCGCAAGTTCAGGCCACGTGCTTTGAAACCCAGTAGTTGTATGGAGCAGAGTGATCACGCAGGACGTTGGTATGGTCAGCTAGGTACTTCCTCACCATCTTTCTGTACAGCTCCCCCCTACTCTGCCTAGACTGGGGACAGGTGACAGTGTCTTGCTGGGGTGACATAAAACTGGCAAAGGCCTTGGAGAGCGTTCCCCTGCCAGTGCAGGACAAGCTGCCTGCTCGCCTCCTCTCCCCCGCTACTTGGCCCACAGAACCACGCCCTCTGCCGCTAGCGGTGTCAGATGGGAAGGATTGTTTCAGTTTGTGCACCAGGGCCTGTTGATATTGATTCACTCTCATACTCCTTTCCTCTACAGGGATGAGAGTAGAAAGGTTCTGCTTGTACCGTGGGTCCAGGAGAGTGAACACCCAGTAATCGGTGTTTGAAAAAATGCTTCTAACGCGAAGGTCACGGGATAGGCAGCCTAACATGAAGTCTGCCATGTGCGCCAGAGTCCCAACACGCAAGAATTCCCTCTCCTCACTGGCCTGACTCTCCATTTCCTCCTCCTCCAACTCCTCTTCTTCAGCCCATACACGCTCAAGAGTTAAGAAGGACTGAGCATTGGTACCCTCTTCTATCTCGCCAACATTCTCCTCCTCTTCCTCCTCATCCTCATCCCCTCCTCCAATACGCGCTGAGAAACAGACCGGAGGGTGCTCTGGCTATCAAGCGATGTATCTTCTTCCCCCATCTCCTGTGACAAGCGCAAAGCTTCTGACTTCATGCTGAGCAGTGAGTTTTTCAACAGGCAAAGCAGCAGGATGGTGAGGCTGATAATGGCGGCATCGCCGCTGACCATCTGTGTTGGCTCCTCAAAGTTGCTCAACACCTGACAGATATCAGACATCCACGTCCACTCCTCATTGTAGACTTGAGGAAGCTGACTGACCTGACTACCAGTTCTGGTGGAAGTTGACATCTGGCAGTCTACAATCGCTCTGCGCTGCTGGTAAACTCTGGATAACATGTTTAATGTCGAATTCCATCTCGTTGGCAAGTCGCACAACAGTCGGCTGCGCTGCCCTGAGAGTGGCAGCATCTGTGGTCGACTTGCGGAAATGCGCACAGATGCGGCGCATCTTGGTGAGCAAATGTGACAAATTGGTGTATGTCTTGAGGAACCGCTGAACTATGAGATTGAACACGTGGGCCAGGCATGGCACATGTGTCAGTCTGCCAAGTTGCAGAGCCGCCACCAGGTTACGCCCGTTGTCACACACAACCATGCCTGGCTTGAGGTTCAGCGGTGCCAGCCACAGATCGGTCTGCGCCGTGATGCCCTGTAACAGCTCTTGGGCGGTGTGCTTTTTGTCACCTAAGCTCAACAGTTTGAGCACCGCCTGCTGGCGCTTACCCACGGCAGTGCTGCTGCGCCTAGAGCTACCGACTGAAGGCACCGTGCCCACGGATGGTAATTCGGAAGAGGAGGAGGGGTTGTAGGAAGAGGCATAGTACATCTGAGAAACCGTGACCGAGGTAGGCCCCGCAATCCTCGGTGTGGGCAGTACATGAGTGGCCCCAGTGTCAGACTCGGTCCCAGCCTCCACCAAGTTAACCCAATGTGCCGTCAGTGAGATATAGTGTCCCTGCCCGGCAGCACTTGTCCACGTGTCCGTGGTTAGGTGGACCTTCTCAGTAACCACGTTGGTCAGGGCACGGATGATGTTCTCTGACACGTGCTGGTGTAGGGCTGGGATGGCACTTCGGAAAAAATAGTGGCGGCTGGGGATCAAGTACCGAGGGACAGCCACCGCCATCAGGTTGCAGAAAGCCTCAGTCTCTACCAGTCTATAGGGCAGCATCTCCAGGCTCAACAATTTGGAGATGTGGACGTTTAGGGTTTGTGCACGTGGGTGGCTGAATTTGCACTTGCGCTCAAATGTCTGCTGCAAAGACAGCTGAACGCTGCGCTGGGACACATTGGTGGAGGTTGTGGAGGATCGTGGCGGTGAAGGGGTGGTTGTAGGGCGGGAGGCGCTCGTGCCGGAGACCTGGGCGGGGGGTTGACTCGCCGAGCCAGCATGTGACATAGGGGAAGGGGCAGTGGTGTGACCCGCAGGAGGTGAACGACCTTGGATATACTGAGTCGGGTGTTTAGCACTCATATGCCTGCGCATGCTGGTAGTGGTTAGGCTGGTAGTGGTGGCTACCCTGCTGATCCTGGTGTGGCACAGGTTGCACACCACAGTCCGTCGGTCATCCTCACTTTCTTTAAAAAACCTCCAGACTTGCGAACATCTAGGCCTCGGCACGGGAGCTTGACTCCGTGAAACATTTGCTGATCTACCTGCTCTGGCCGTGCTTCTCCCTCTGGCCACCTCACTGCCTCTTCCAACCTGTTCTGGTGCTGCACTTGCCTCCCCCTCAGAAGCACCAACCCAGCTTGGGTGAGTCACCTCATCATCCACCAGCTCTTCCTCCGATTCCTTACTCTGCTCCCCCCTCGGACTTACTGCCCTGACAACAACGTCACTGTCTTACAACCGTGTCTCATCATCATCATCATTATCATTATCATCCGACACCTCTTCACGCACTACTTGCACTAAGTCCACACTCTCATCACCCACAGACTGTGAAAGTTCTAAATTTTGGGCATCGGGACAGAGCAACTGCTCAGGTTGCTGTTGAGCAGTGGTTTGTTTCTCTGGGTAGGGTCCTGAAAAGAGTTCCTGTGAGTATGCCTGATCTGAATCCATACTTTCCGTGGGGGGGGCAGGCTGGGGGGAAGGAAGTTGAGCTGGAGGAGCCAGAGGTCTACTCCCTTGGCTAGCGTGGGTGGACTGCGTGGAAGACTGGGTGGTGGATAAATTACTGGACGCATTATCCGCCATCCACGTCATCACCTGTTCGCACTGTTGTGGTTTCAATAGTGGTGTACCACGTGAACCAGTAAGTTGCGAGATGAAGCTAGGGAGCTAAACTCTGCGGCGTTCCACTGCTCCCTCACCAACATGTACTGTGTCACCCTTCCCAGGACCACGGCCTCTGCCCCCTACACTACTTGCCCTTGGGTTCAACATTTTGTATGTTCACTGCACTGTACGATATATAACTGAGAGAAAAAAACGTAGTCTTTAGACGGCGGCTATTGTACCGCAAACCACTCAATTTTTCACTGCAATGTATGATATATAACTGAGAGGAAAAACGTATATTTTCTACACTCCAGCTAGTGTGCAGCACACAACAGAATTTTGCAATGTATGATATATAACTGAGAGGAAAAACGTATATTTTCTACACTCTGGCTAGTGTGCAGCACACGACAGAATTTTGCACTGCACTGTATAATATATAATTGAGAGGAAAAATGTATATTTTCTACACTCCGGCTAGTGTGCAGCACACGACAGAATTTTGCACTGCACTGTATAATATATAACTGAGAGGAAAAAGGTATATTTTCTACACTCCCGCTAGTGTGCAGCACACAACAGAATTTTGCACTGCACTGTATAATATATAACTGAGAGGAAAAACGTATATTTTCTACACTCCGGCTAGTGTGCAGCACACGACACAATTTCACACTGCACTGTAGTATATATGACTGAGAGGAAAAACGTATATTTTCTACACTCCGGCTAGTGTGCAGCACATGACACAATTTCGCACTGCACTGTAGTATATATGACTGAGAGGAAAAACGTAGCCTTTAGACGGCGGCTATTGCACCGCAAACCACTCTATTTTTCACTGCACTGTAGGATATATAACTGAGAGGAAAAACGTATATTTTCTACACTCCGGCTAGTGTGCAGCACACAACAGAATTTTGCACTGCACTGTATAATATATACCTGAGAGGAAAAACGTATATTTTCTACACTCCGGCTAGTGTGCAGCACACGACAGAATTTTGCACTGCACTGTATAATGTATAACTGAGAGGAAAAACGTATATTTTCTACACTCCGGCTAGTGTGCAGCACACGACACAATTTCGCACTGCACTGTAGTATATATGACTGAGAGGAAAAACATAGTCTTTAGACGGTGGCTATTGCACCGCAAACCACTCAATTTTTCACTGCACTGTAGGATATATAAAAAAATGTATTCCCTAGACTGACGCTACTGTACAGCACACTACATAATTGTTCACTGGACTGTAGTGTATAGAAATGAGAGAAAAACTTATTCCCTAGACTGACGCTACTGTACAGTACACTACATAATTGTTCACTGGACTGTAGTGTATAGAAATGAGAGAAAAACATATTCCCTAGACTGACGCTACTGTACAGTACACTACATAATTGTTCACTGGACTGTAGTGTATAGAAATGAGAGAAAAACGTATTCGCTAGGCTGACGCTACTGTACAGTGCACTATATAATTGTTCACTGGACTGTAGTGTATAGAAATGAGAGAAAAACGTATTCCCTAGACTGACGCTACTGTACAGTACACTACATAATTGTTCACTGGACTGTAGTATATAGAAATGAGAGAAAAACATATTCCCTACACTGACGCTACTGTACTGTACACTACATAATTGTTCACTGGACTGTAGTGAAAAGAACTGAGAGAAAAAACGTATTCCCTAGACTGCACTACAGATCTCAGCAAGCCAAGGTACAGCAGCAGCAAAAATGAGTACTGAGAGGACTTTGGGCAATTTCTTTTGGGTCTGTGTGGACCAAGTGCTGCCACCAGTCACTGTGTACAGTGTGCAGCCAAGATGGCGGTAGCTGCACTACAAATCCCATCCAGCAGCCAGGAGGAGACCAAAAAAAAAAAGGTGCTTGTAGCCCTTAGAAGGGCTGTTGGGTTCTTTGTGGGTGATTCCTGCCTAACTAACATCTAAATTCAGGCCCTAACATTCTCCCTGACAGACAGCAGCTCTATCCCTAATCTCATGCAGACGGCGTATGACGCGAGCAGTGCGGGACCAGATTCTTATATTCCCAGGTCATCTGATCTGGCCAGCCAATCCCTGCTATCGACTTGTATGGGCCCCACGTGATGCTAGGAGGTATCAAAGACTCTCCTGCATGTTGTTTGGCTGCAAAAAGGCGCCTAACATGCAGGAAGAGGAAGTGTCCATTTCCTCGAGGATCGCAATATGCTCGTCCGAGTATCGAGCATATGCGAATACCCTTATACTCGAACGAGCACCAAGCTCGGACGAGCATGTTCGCTAATCTCTAATAAACATAGTATATTTTGTACAATGTCTAATATCTGATTAAGCTTTAGATGCATGGGATTAAACAACCTCTTTATCCCCCTCCCGCACTGATCAGCCTGAGCTCTATTTGCTCAAGCAGAACAGGACAGTACTGTTTTGCCAAAGTCCATCTCAGGCAACTCAGGTGTATCTGCAGTAGGGTGGTGACTTCTAAGAACTCTTTTTCCAGCTAGAAATGTGGCTCAAACAATCAGCACAAAGAAGAAACACTGCATCAACGTATATAATAGACAAGGTCCACATGAGGTTCATAACTGGGGTGATATTAATATCTATTCCCAATAGGGAATAAAGTGTAATGATATACTTGAATTGTGGTAAGCATTTTGCCTCAGGTGGCAGCTGACCTGCCTCTGAGAGGGCAACAGTTTTTACGGGAGCCTCTGGTTTCCATCCCCGCCGTGAAGCCTATGAGGCAGTAGAATGGCGAAGGAGGTCATGATGCCATTATCATGACCTCCTGTTTTGGGTCTCAGATGATGCGATGACATGGTCATGAATGCCTGCGTGTTGAATGCCCATGTCGTCGCGCCACCCATGACTCAGTTCAGGAGGTTGTGGTGATGAAACTTGCATAATAGGAAATCGGGACATATGTGAGTATATATATATATAGATATATATATATATATATTTTTTTTTTTTTTACCAATACTGGGGGCACTACGACAGAAAAGTATTTTATATTCAAGGGCATTATACTTCAAGGGGAGAGCATTATATATACAGGGCATTATACTACAGGGGAAGAACATTATATATATATACAGGGCTTTATAATACAGTTGGGGAGAGCCTTATATATACTATGGGGACCACTACAGGGGACATTATACTATGGACGGGTGTAGAGCATTGTATTTATTACAACTACAAGGGGGTATTATAATATGGGGGGTGAGAGCATTTTGCATACTAGCACTACAGGGGGCACAATGGAGGGGGGCATAATAATACAGGTCAGACCACCACAGGGGTCATTATTATACTGGAGGAATAATGATACAGATGGCACTACAGGGGGCATTATAATAAAACCCAGATCACAAAAAGGGGCACTATAACACATTAGATGTGCTGGCACTAAAGGGGGCATTATAATACAGGTTGCAGCACAGGAGGTCATTATAACTACAGAGGGTACTGTATTGAGGTGTTATGAATACTGGGGCTACTAAAGGAGCATTATAAATACTGGGACATTATAGGGGACATTATAACTACTGGGGACACTATGAGGGCTTTACTACTACTGTGGGATCTATAGGGATGCCTTATAGATCAGCCTTATTACTACTGGTTACTACTGGGTGCTCTAAATGGTTGCCTTATAGATATAGGTTGCCTTGTTACTGCTGGGGGCACTATAGGGGGCCTTATTTCTACTATGGGCCTTATGGGGACATTAATATTGGGGCACTGTGGGGACATTATTATTATTGGGCACAATATGGAGGGCATTACTACTAATGGGGTTGCTACTGGGGGTAGTATAGGGGGGAACTACTACTATTGAGGGCAGTTTGGGAACATTATTATGGGAGGGACTCTCTGTATAACAACTTTATTTCTGCAGTATAGTGTTTGCCGACATCGGGGAGCACAGTGAGCAAAGTATTAGGGGGAACAGCAGGATTACATTGTTGGGGCACCAGGAGGTGGAGGATGATGGGAAAAGTGAGGAACCTAAGATGTCTGTGTAGAAATGGGAAGTGGCTGAAAGATGTAATCATGGCGGTCTGCTTTTAATGGAGAAGATGAGGAAAGAGAAAATGTACTGTACATCAGAGGGGTATGTGGTGCTGTATTCTCCTGTAAGTGTGATAGCGCTGTGTTTAATGTTCATCCACATATGTCTTTAACAGTAGGGCTGGAGGGAGGGGTTGAATTGAGAATTTAGCATGGAGGATGAACGCCATTTCAGTTTTTGCCTCAGGCAGCAGAAAGGCTAGAATCAGCCCTGGTGCTAACTATATTTATTGGAGACAAATTCAAAATCTATAATAAAAAGTGACCTTTTCCTGAGGGTTTTCCCAATTTTACTATTACTGTTACTAGAGATGAGCAAATCTATTCGCCGATTCGCTGATTCGTATCGAATCTTGGAAATTTTTAGCTGCGAAGCGAATCCGAATATTAGGTAATTTGCTTCGGCTTTGTACGCATTCGCTATGTAGTTTGTCCTATAAATTATACACTATTGCTAAGTATAAGTTACTGTTGCATACAAATTCAATTCATTAGCGAAATTTTACTGTTAGTTCGTTTATCGTGTGTAAAAGCCCGGGAAGAAAGAGGTCACATGACCTAGTGGGCAGGGCTTGCTCTGATTGGCTCAGGCACGGTAAGCCAGTGACGCATCACTTCTGTTGTGACTGCTGAGACGAGCAGAAGCACTGTGTGTGAAGTTCTGAGACCTGTTTTGTGAAAATTGGGGTGTAATTGCTCTGGGAATTCATATTACACATATCAGGGATACTGCAGGGCAAGTGCAGGGGCAGGTCAGGGCTAGTAATTAATCAGGCAGGGAGAGAGAGACAGGGAGAGATAGGGAGAGACAGGGAGATACAGGGACAAAGACCAGCTGCAGGGCCACAGAGTGAATTGAAAAATGTCTGGAATGGATAAGCAAAAGGGGTCCATTTCCAGCCAGACCTCGACCTCTAAAAAAAAAAAAGGAGAAGGTGGCACAGGGTAGAAGTGCCAAAGGACCTGTAGGCGGAGCATCTACTAGTAGTATTCGCAATACTTGGCCGTTGTTCCACCAGGCTAACCCACTAAGGCGCAAAATTGTAGTGGAGAAAGTGGATGACATAGTGGAATGGATGGCACGCTCATCTCCGTCTCAGCCAGATGATCTGCTGTCATCTGCTGATACAGTATCCATATGAAGCCAGGGGTCAGACTCAGAGCATTCCTCCAGCTCCACCATTCCTCTCCAGCAAAGCTCATAATTTTCGTACGCACTTGGTACGCTTATGCGTATGTGTTCAAAGACGTTGCGTACCTTTTTACCTGAACGTTCCTTATTAGGGCGCGAATGTTCGCTAAAAGCCATATAATTACGTATATTTTGTACGCAAATTCAACGAATCTATTCGTCGAATATACAAATCTAAGGAAAAGTTTGGCGAATGTTCGGCGAATAAAATTTTGCATGATTCGCTCATCTCTAACTGTTACGGAGTTAAAGCACAGGGGCATAAACAAACCCTATTCTCTTCTTTGAATTCAAATGAACGAATAATCATAAAACATATGGTTTGAGCAAAGACTACAATAAAGAACCGCAGAAAACCTTTACTAATTTCCACATAGTCACAGTGCACCTCTTTGCACAACTCTACCGGTTAGACATTTTAACTAAATTTGCAATCTAAGCAATCTGCATTTGGACAGCTGTTACACGACACACACATAAGACAATAATGCTGCACGGCAGGTATCCTCTTGGGGTGTAAGACCTCATAATTCAAACATTTCGATTATAGCCAAGATGTTCCTGATAAATATTCCAACAGAAACAGAGCATTGACCCACTATTAGACACTGAAACTCATGTGAATTCATGATGCACTTTACTTGCAGCAAGGTGCGGATGGCACATTCACTTTGATTGAAGGTGTTAGACTTGACAAGGCTATATTGGGATTAGTGGAGTGCATATGATCGCACTAACATAATTGTTATAGTCAAGGCCAGTGGCTGATGGGTACAAAGGAACAAACTGTCAAGCCCAAGCACAAGGTTGTTCAGACAGAATTCATTCAGAGAGAAGTCAGTCTTCTCTCCCTTAGTCTGGGTTAAGACATAGATCATCTTGGCAGTGATGTTTAAAAGAAATCAAATATAGCATCTCCAGCTATACTGCCAGATTTGTGTTTGAGATTTCACTTGCAATCCTGCAAGGTTTTATTGTACATAATTATATTTCAAATGAATTAGCAAATTTCTCCCATTGATAATTGTAAATGTAAGGAAAATAATAAGCATATTAATCCCATTTATAGTCACAGGGGAGAGGAGCAGCGGGGAGCGCCTTCAATCTCGGCCATTTATTGCCATTTTATTGTCATACTGTGCTTAGAATCTGTACAGCACAATGATGTCGACATATTTAATTGCTTGTTTTCACTTCTCATACCCATAGTATTATTCCTGCTCCATGAGAGGTGTACCGAATACCAGGCTCTCAATAAACAAAGAGCTTTAATAAGGATATGCCACTTTTCCTTTTTTTTTAATTTATTGAAATGTCATGTTGTGTGGAACTGTTTTTTTTTTTTTTAAGAATTCTGCCAAGGGTCAAGTTCTCCAAAAAAATAAAATGAAATAGGATGGTACAGGAGAGTAAAACTATTACTGCACAAAGGGAATATTTGGCTTCAAGCAAAGCTGAGAAGAATTTTTAGACTCTAGGAGACTAGACGAGGAGATTCAATTAACTCTCTGAGAAGTGGGACAGTTGAATCCACTAAAGGAATTCAGAATATACCTGTCTGGTTTTTATATAAGCATAGTGTGAATGTAAATAGTAGCAAGGAAGGAAAAAATGACTAATTTCTAGAAGATTTCTCTAGTAGTTACAATCTATGCCATTTTACTATATATTGTTGAAGAAAACAATGCTGTCATGTCTTAAAGGGGTAGTCTTAAAGAGGTAATCATGTTCCTCACCTTCTATCAATTTGGTCGCGCCTGCAACATGGGGCCACGTTTAGTTTCCAATCTGCCTCTGCTGACTGTTCACCAGGGGTTTCAAAATACAAACTTGCACTGATATGCTTACTGCTGGAGCTGCCTTGATTAGAGATTGTCTTGGTGGGATGTTTATAACCCCGCGGTGATAGTGTTGTACATATCACTTTAAATATGGTGCCATTTCATGGGCGCAGTGAGCACCTTAGCCACAATGTTTCCCCTGTTTCGAGCAGCATAGCCCCAGAGCTCCTCAGATGCTGTTGTGAAATGTGACCACGGCATCTGACAGGTGAAAAACGCAGGAGACATCAGCTCCTGCTCCGGTAACAGCTTCCCGCAGCTGAGATTGGAGAAGTTGTTACCTTGTAGTGATAGGCCAAAGCCTACTTGAGGCTCCGATGGCTTTCACTGGTGTATTCCAATAAAGGCCTGCAGGTGGAAGGACTGCATTAAATTATACTGAATTGTGTATTCTGTAATGACTAAAAATTTATTATGGTATACAAATGGAAATCTAATGATTGCTTGCTATAGTCACCTGGGGTAACAAAAAATAGTAGTGTTGCGGAATTATGTTTTTTTTTTTCAATTCCACCTCATTCAGAATTTTGTTCCACTGCACTGTATGCAATATAAAATGGTGCCATTAGAAACTAGAAAAAACTGCAAAAAAATAAGCTATGGCTATGTGAACAGAAAAATAAAAAAGTTATGGCTCTGGGAAGGCCGGAAGAAAAAAACAAACACGAACATGGTCCTTTAAGTGTTAAGCAGATACAAATGCAACCCAAGAAATGCAAGGTAATGGAACAGTCATGAAAGCTTAACACATACAAAAATAATGTTACACTATATTTTCTTGAATGGATAATATTTAGGCAGAATGTTGTATTTATTTTTGTATTTTGCTATTATGCTGTTTGTACAATACCAGTATCTGCTCATCTATGCACGGCTGCATTTATTCATACATGAATAGCAGCTGAGCAAGGGATAGAAGATGACTTATTAAGGCACAATGAATTGGATTTCAGAAGAGCTGGTGAAGGAACAAGCTATACTGTTCACTGATTTGTAAGGATTTCTTTATAGAAATGGTAACTATTTTGCTTGGTTAACAATTCACAGAGGAGATTACAGATATTTTTAGTAAAGCTTTTAAAGAAAAAGCTGTAACTTCATAACTACTGTATATAAATAGGATTAACATAAAGGAGTACTGTATGTAATCTAACATCCTAACATATACTCTATCCCCAACATGCAAAATGGGCCAACATAAAAATTATTAAAGGGGTTATCCAACATCATAAAAAAGCGCCCCCCCCATGTGCCGGGCCCCTCAGAGAGAATGTACTTACCTGGGTCCCTGTGCTGCTCCTGGTCCATGCACCGCCGCTGCTGCTTTTCCCTGTACAGGGATGAAACCATCCGTTGTTGGGGGGAGGGCAGCCAATGGCAGGCAGGGATGGGGACAAGCCTCCCTAACATTGCTCAGTTTTTGAAGCCAAAGCCAGGAATGTATTCAAGTAAGAGAAGTTGTATCTGTTCTTAATTCTTTCTGCTTCTGGATTCAAAAATTTCTTCAAAAACTTGGACGTATGGCAGCAGCGTCAGATATCCAAACCAGAAATTAGTTTTCCTGTCACACTGTCAGCATCACAGGACATTGTACAGGTGTAACTATACCTATATAGATTAGCTATATGCAGATTTTCTATAGAACACAGTTGTTTCTTATTGGTTACAAAATTTCATAGTTATTTTTATGTCTAATTTTTTCACCTCTGAAAAGCAGTTATATAAGCAAGTAATGTAATTTTTGTAAATATTTAAGTCAATTTGTAAGTACAAACCATTACATAGAATTAAGTAAAAAAAATAGATTGGCATTATTGCATAATGGCAGTTCAACCGTAGTAAAAATAATAAAATTATAAATAAATTATCATAAGAAATGGATAAATGCTGAATATTATAAATGTACCAATTTACTAAAGAGAGTCTTTCACCTGTTTTTAGAGTCAATAGTTTTTTATTAAGTTTCCAATTACATATAAAATGTAACAAAAGTGAAGAAAATAACAGAAAACAGGTATGCACAGGATAATACAACCAATAAAATGTCTTCGCACATTAAAAGGTACTGTAAGATATTTCAGGTACAGAAGGTTTTAGCGTACATGAGATACAGTAGGTAAATAGTATATATATACTACCAAATGTCAATAGGCAAGGGGGTGGCATATTTGCTGGAGAGCCAAGGTAACCAATTATTATGTGTCTTGATCCTGGAGCGCAAGGAAGGTGCAAACATTAGTTCACACTGCAGATGATAATTTAACAATTGAGTCACTGCTGGAATATCAGGTATGTTTGAGAGTTTCCAATGCTGAGCTATCACCTTTCGAGTAGCCGTAAGTATGTGGGATGCTATCCATCTACAATTCACAGGGAATTTATTCAATCCAATATTTAGTATTGCCAATTCTGGAGTCAGAAGCATATCTAGTTCTGTGATGTCCGAAAGCATATCAGATACTTTCTTCCATAGCCCCGTTACAGAAGGGCAGTACCACCACATGTGGGACGGGGTGCCTCTAAATCCACACGAGCGCCAACATAGTGGGGAATAGGAGCTGGAGAAGTGAGCAATGCGGTCAGGAGTTAGATACCATCTAAGTTGAATTTTTCTATTCTGTTCTGCATGGTTTATGCATTTTGAGGTGCTTACTGCCCAATAGAGAGCAGATCGCCATTCTTCTAAAGAAAATGTTTTATCCAGCTCCTGCTCCCATTTATGCATATATGTGGCTTTGATTGAAAGCAGCGATGGTAGAATAGATGAGTATATGGTAGAGAGACTTGACTTTGTAGGGATTCTGTCTCCAAACAGTGGGTTGAGAGCACCATTTTTCTGAGTTTGGTCCCCACGTGACATGATTGAGAGGAAGTGTTTGATTTGTAAATATTGAAAGAAGAGTTTATTGGAGAGATCAAATGTGGAATGGAGGGACTCAAAGTCCAAAAGGACTCCGTTTTTAAAGAGCTGGCCTATAGACAATATACCTTTTTCAATCCACAAGGTGAGTGATAGATTAGGGATCATGTATTCCAGGGCAGATAGGGGGAGGGTATATAAGCTCAAATCAAGGAATACCTTCTGGCGTAGTAAAAATTTCCATGCAAATATGGTAGCTTGCATTGTATCTAACATAGAGGGTAAGAGGGGATTGCCTAGAATAAAGGAAGCTAATAGAGGCCTAAGTTTCTTCCTTTTTACAAAATGCTCCTCAATCTGAATCCATTTCTGTGGGCTGGTTGGAAGCCACCATTCCCTGGCTTGATCACCTAAACTGGCAATATAATATTTATAGATATTCGGGACCCCAAGTCCCCCTAGTCGTAAAGAAGGGTATAATGATGTAGCGCTTACTCTGGGACGCTTAGCACCCCAAATAAACCGTAATATAGAGGCCTGAAGCTTTTGGATGTATGATTTAGGAATCAGTAAAGGGATGCATCGCAAGCAGTACAGAATTTTTGGCAAAATTAACATTTTCACTGCGTTGATCCTTGCGATCCAGGACAAGAACACTGCGGAATAATTAAGGAAGTCTTTCCTCAAATCTTTCAAGAGACGGTTTAGATTCAGTGGCACTATTCTTTTGATAGTTGAAGGAAGCAAAATTCCCAAATATGTGATATGGTCATCTGTCCATTGAAAATCAAATTTCTGTTGGATTTGGCCCCTGGCTTCAGGATTGACATGTAGGGAAAGAATATTAGATTTGGATACATTCAACTTATAATAGGACACGTCAGAAAACTGCTGTAGAACATTAGAGGCAGCTTGAAGAGATTTAAATGGGTCCGTCAAGGATAAAATAACATCATCCGCATATAATCCCAGCACATGCGAGTGATCCCCAACTTGTATTCCTTTAATTTGGGGCGTAGATCTCAGTAATTCTGCTAAGGGCTCCATTACTAAGGCGAACACTAGAGGGGATAAAGGACACCCCTGTCTGGTCCCGTTGGTTATGCTAAAAGGAGAGGAAAGGAAGCCAGAGGCCAACACCCTAGCAGATGGACAGGAGTATAATCCCATGATGGCTGTGAGTATATTGTTTTGAAAGCCGAATTTGCGAAGAACCATCTCCAGAAACCCCCAGTGGACTCTGTCAAAAGCTTTCTCCGCGTCAAGAGACACAAGAATCGTGGGAGTTCTGGAGAGTTCCGCGACTTGGAGTAAATTCAGCATCCTTCTAGTACCATCTCTGCATTGCCTTTTGGCTACAAAACCAACTTGGTCCGAGTTAATCAACAATGGTAAAACAGCATTAATACGCGTAGCAATAATCTTAGCAAACAGTTTAATATCAACATTTAATAATGAAATTGGACGAAAGTTAGCGGGAGCCGTAGGGGGTTTCCCCGGTTTAGGTAAAGTAACTACTGTTGCCATTAACATTTCTGGGGGTATGGAGCCTGTACACATAAAATTGTTAAACAGCTTATCTAGATAAGGAAGGAGATCCTGGGAGAAAATTTTGTAGTAGTCAGCTGTGTACCCATCCGGACCAGGGGCTTTATGTGGTTTAGCGGATGCAATAGCTTTCTGAATCTCTGTAGTGGTTATGGGACAATTTAAATTATCAATATCTGCTGGTGATAAAGAGGGTAGGGATACCTTCCGTAAGAAGGTTGCTATGGCAGAAGTTGTAGGTTGAGTGGTGGTAGTATCTTCTTTAATATTATAAAGTGATGAATAATAGGACGCAAAAGCATCCGCTATTTCTTGGGGGTGTGTTACAACATTGGAGTCAGACATGGTGAGGGAGTCTATTTTGGTTGCAGCTGTTCTACGGTTTAATCGCTTAGCCAAGAGGGCTCCGGCCCTGTCTCCCAGCTGATAATGCGAAGCTTTAAGCTTGCGCAAGGCATATTCATGCTTGTGCAGCAATAAAGTACGCAGTTGCAGTCTCAGGGATATAATCCTCCGTTGTACTTCCGCATCAGGGGAGGTTTTAAAAGATGACTCTAAACGTGAAAGATCCGTAGTAATCAGAGTAAGTTGTTGTTCTCTACATTTTTTGAGTCTAGCAGCTTCTTTTAATAATAAACCTCTCATAAAAGCCTTGTGGGAACACCAAAGGGTTGCTGTGGAGACCTCAGCATTGTCATTTAACTCAAAGAAGGATCGCATTTCTGAGGTAAGGTTTTCAACTCTATTCTTATTACGTAATATAAAGGGATTCATCCTCCATGTAGGGAGAGGGGGTCTAGGTAGACCAGTGTCAAGAACCAAGCTAATCGGAGAATGGTCCGACCATGTGATGCCTCCAATTCTAGATTCAGAGATGTTAAACAGCAATTCTCTAGATACTAGGAAATAGTCAATGCGTGACTGAGAAAGGTGAGAGTTAGACATAAACGTGTAGTCCCTTTCTCCAGCGTGCTGATACCTCCATATATCATGGAAGCACGTTTCTTTGAGTAACACTCGGAGATCAGGTCTACGCAATTTTGTTGTTCCGGAGCAATCAACATCGCAGTTGACAGGTACATTAAAGTCACCTCCCATTATTACTGCACCCTGAGCTACTTTCTGCATCATTTTGAAGAACTTACGGAGAAAGGAGATCTGGTTAGAATTGGGAGCATACACGGTCGCTAAGGTGTACGGGGTACCATCTAGAGAGCACAACAAAATAATATATCTGCCTGCTTTATCTATTAGCTGTTTATGCAAACGGAAAGCAACAGAGGACTTAATCCCTAACGCAACTCCCGCTTTCCCTTTTTTGGGAGACGAGGAGAAAAACATATTAGTAAACAGTCTATTAGAGCATCTATGACTATCAGCTTCAATCAAGTGAGTTTCCTGGGCCATGAAAACATCACAATGAGACGATTGGACCTCCTTCCAGAGTAAGGATCTCTTAAAGGGAGAGTTCAATCCTTTTACATTTAGAGATAGGATTTTGAGCCCCATTTTTAGACACAGGTGTAGCACAGTCTAGACTGAATGTATCTCAGTACTACAGGAAGCCAAAAATGCATACAATGGAGGTTAAATAACTGTGCGAAGTGACATTGCAAAAACCAAAGAGTAGAAAACAGAAGAGGAAAGGAAAGAGGGAATAAAGAAAGAAAAGATAGAAATAAGGCAAACTGAAACAAGGTTGAGAAACCAGCAGATATATAATCTGCAAACAGTGCCATTAGACGGCAATCTAGAATCGGACTATTATAAAGTCCACGAATAGAGGGGATACCTGCCCAGCCGGGCTCGGCACTCCCCGAGGATATTCTGAATTCCAGCTTTTCATCCTAACAGAACTCGAGAAAGTCAGGTCTTTTCCCATTCAGGGGTCACTCTATCCGGCTTGGTAGATGAATCCTCCCGCGAGTTGGGCAAGATGGAGATGTAGCCCCAGGAATGTAGCAGGGACAATGCTGCCTGAGTTGATTTACAGGTGTGGAGAGAACCATTATGATGTATTAATAATTTCACCGGAAACCCCCATCTGTAACGAACATTATTCTCCCGCAAGACTTTGGTAGCTGGAGCGAACTCTTTGCGTTTGGCTAAAGTGCTGGCTGACAGATCAGGGTAAATGGAGATCCCTTGAAACATCTCTGACGGAGTTGCATTTTCTCTGAGCTTACGTAGAAAGGTATCCTTGATGTGGTAGAAATGTATTCTAGCCAACACGTCCCGCGGTATGCTGGGGTCAAGGCCTGAGGGTTTGGGGATCCTGTGAATGCGGTCTACCGTGAGATCCAGATCCGATGCGTCTGGGAGCACTACCTTCATGAGACGCTTCAGCAAATCCTCTAATGCATCGGCAGGCACAGATTCCTGTATGCCTCTCAGACGTACATTGTTTCGCCTGTGACGATCCTCCATGTCTTGCAGCTTAGCGGAGAGTCTGGTGCACTCTTCCTCAAGCGCCTCATGTGCGTCGATGAGGGAGTTATGTGAGGCGGCAAACTCCGCCATCTTGCATTCAACTTGTGCAGTACGATCTCCCAGGGCCTGTAGATCTCTTTTAATTTCCTTCACCATACCTTGCATGTCCTCCCGGAGTGAGGATCTGAGAGAGTCCAACATTTGTTTCATAGTGCGTTCCGACAGAGGTTGAGCCGCAGAAGGTACATATGGTTCCTCTCCAGAGTCTGAGTGTGGTGCTGGGGAAGTGTGAGCAGGCGAACGCGCCGGCGTCTGGCTCACAGGTAGGCCTCCGGATGGTGAAGGAGTTTTACTAAAGAATTCCGTCAGCTTGACAGGCGGAGCGCGTTTCTTTACCTTCCCCATCTTGGCTAGGGATAGGTAAGTTCCAAATTTGGGTCTGTAGAAAGGTGGAAATGGCCGCTTTGAGCAGTGTTAGGAGAGCCACGAGCGGAGCGAGCAGATCAAGCGACCGGCGCCATTGCGTGCAGGCCACGCCCCCCGTCTTTCACCTGTTTTTCACCTATATAACTAAGAGCACTGCCCCACAGAAGATTGCAGACACATCCCAAACATACATGTGTGCACTGTGTGTCTGTATTACATGTTGAGAAAAAGCACTTTTATTCTGCTGGAAAACAGCTCCCAAGTGCCTGGCTGAAAGTGAAACTAAAAACAGCTTTCACTCCTGACTCGATTTCTAACAGCTATATATTCTGATATACTGGATATAATGATATGCTTTTGGTATCATTTGAAAGCTCGGAATGCCAGCTTTCAAAAAAGGTCATTTTTATATCTGCTACCAAACCCAAGGTACGAGCAGCTAAAGCAGCCCTCCCCTCTTCAGACTGGTTTGCTGCTGCAGCAGAGCTGGGCACTTGGGAGCAGATTTCCTGCAGAATAAAAGTGCTTTTCCTGGACATGTAATACAGACACAAAGTGCACACAGGTATGTCTGGGATGTGTCTGCAATCTTCTGTGGGACACTGCTCTTCGTTATATAGGTGAAAGACTCCCTTTAAATAACTCGTACCCCCAACAAAACCATTGATTAAAATATACAAGAATCTATCAATTACAATAAAACAGACAAAAAAAAATAATAATAAGTGGAAAACAAAAATAAAATGAACCGCTAGTATAAAGTTATACTACCCTTTTTTTGTTTCCACCAAGATAATATTAATATTAATTACTCAACGTGTGTGCACATATACTTCTATTTTTAATAAAGCAGTACATTTATAATATTCAGTATTTTACCATTTTTATTATATTTTATTTGTAATTTTATTATTTTGACTATGGTTGAACTTCCATTATACAACAGTGCCAATCTATATTACAAAATTCTATGGAACCTTTATTTTTCACACAAGTCTTAGGTCTCACTGCGCTGCGAGAGGAAGCACCAAAGTATGGTAGAGGTGCAGACATCTACATATGTTGGCTCTTACTTTGCCAGGCCATGCAACACCCTTAACTCTATGCCAGCTCCCTTGCCAAAAACTGGCGTGAAAAATTATAAATGAGCTGAGCCTCCCTATCCTATCCCTTTAAAAAAATGATTAGAAAAAACACTGTATAAACAATATTTATCATGACTGCTGTTCAGGGTTATAATACAGCATCAGGGTCGCTAACAGTCTGTAATATTATAGATTTGAGCTGTTGTTGAAGCTGCAAGTTATGGTTATAGTCTTCTGTAAATGTTGCTCAAAAAATAATCTGCAAGACATCCATAAATTACTAAACTGGGTTATAAGTGGTCTTTTCATAGCATTCACAGAAGATTGGGGATCTGTATACTGTGTTTGGCATTCTACTGAAAAAGTAATTTAGGAGTAGCGAAGAGGCTCTCATCCACTTAGGGGATTGCTGATAACACTTCTGACAATGCCGATTGACTATGGGGAACTGGTTGATGGGCAGCCACAGTTAGGACTGTACTACACCAACAGATTATCTGACCAATATATATCCAATTGTTGGTGTGTATAACAAAAAATCTGTGTGTGTAAATGGCCATCTGACCAATGACTGGTCAGAAAATCTGTCAGCTAATCTGTTGGTGTAATACAGGCCTTATAGATGAGCAAATCAGCAAACATTCTGATTCAGACAACATGATTTTTTACAAAATTTGATTTGTTTCAAATCTATTCACTCATCTCTACTCCCAGTAATTTTCTAAAAAGTGTGTTTCCCTTGGAAGTTGTATAGTCAGGACTTTACGTTCATTTTGCTTTTGTAGGGTTTCCTTACCTGTCAAATGATGCTCAAAATATTTGCAAAAATGTACAGTAATTCTGTATATTCATCTTTACAGATTCGAGAAACCTGGACTAAACCAACAGTTTGATAGTAAAACACATTGGCTGTTTCTGTCATTCTGCTAACAACTCTTCTTTTATTTCATTATTTTCCTGCCGAACAGACTGCATGATCCAACCTTTAAAGTAAAGCAGGTAAACAGAAAGTGTGTGACTACAAGTCCCATAGCAGCAGCAAAGCCCAATCTGTAGAGGAGTCTCTACATGGGATTTGCAATTTGGGGGCTTAATTAAGAACTGTGCAAATACCAATCAATCTTGCATTTACTTTAATTAAGTTTAATTAGTCTAACTTGAATAAAGTTGGTCAGTGCTAATATTTGCCTGGTTCCTCATTACAGTGCATTTGTGGCACCATATCATTAAATAAAACATTATGTTGCCAATTATCTTGTCAAGCAAACTTTCCTTTTCTGCTACTTTTGAAAGTTGTTGTTTGCTATTAGGGAAATTACAGGTCCAGTGTTTATAGAAGGGATATGCCCAGCTGGGCTGGTGTAGGCTGAGTTGGGCAGTAAGTCTGCTTTGTCAATGTCACTAAAGTTAGAGGCACATAAAGAGTTATGAACTCTACAATGTCTTCATATTTCTCAACAACTATTGTAATTGGCGAAGCCATGGAGTACAACTGGGTACACTGGGTACAATCAATCACTGAACTAGTAGCAACACTACATGACCTTTTGTCTCTGATTTGTGAACCTTCAGGAATCTAAGTTGAAGATGTCACTACTGACACTTTTAAGAAACTAAGGCTGCTAAATTTACATCTTTAAAGGGCAACAGGATTATGTTAGATAATTGCAACTTTTCAAAAAGCAATTCACATCCACATGATTGGCATAAAGGGAAAAAAAACACTTTTTAAATTAGTTGAACTGCTGAATACCACCTTGGACAAGACAATTTTATATCTCCTTATTATAGAGATATCAAATTGAGCTGTATATGATTAGTAACACATTCAATTATGGCAGCTGCTTATTCCTCATAACATGTAGTCTAAGAATCTAAATGGTCAAGGGCGAAAAGTAACAGTCAGTAACCAGTGGGTTTGATGCCAGAAAATACTGTAAGAAAATGTCAATCAGTCTGATGAATAAAATGGAGATTTCTACTGTTATTGGGTTAAAGGGAGAGGGTGAACCAGAGGAAGTGCCGGACGAACAAGGATCGATGATATTTACAGATTTTGAGATCATTCCCTACCATATGTGGTCTATTTCCAATTTAAAATATGTGGCTACTGTAGGTCTTCTGCACAGAGGTCTGTACTAGGTAGTTGATGGAATGAAAAGTGGTCAATATACAAAAAGTAGGCTTATTTGCCAAAGTGAATGGCAAAGATGTAGATGCATGAACTTGTAAGGCAGTAAATGTGCTGACGTGTAGTTTTCTTCAATGATCTTTGGCACTCCTAGAGTACCACAAAAAGTTCTGAGAGATATGATCTAAAGTTGATTCATGCCTCTCAACCTCTCAATCAAGGAGCTTTGAAAAATTAAACGTGGAATTTGATTGGTTTCCCTGGGTAAATAAGCCAGTTATATTAAATATCCCCTATAATACTTTGATTCCATGGGAGATCTTATTCACCTGTCCCTGAAATAAACATACATGGCCGGCCACACTGGGCATGCATGTTTATGGCAGAGTCAGATGAAATAACTGTTGTTTGACAGCTATTTCATGTGCATGGCCAGCTTAGGCTATGAAGTAATCCTTAGATTTCTGTAAGACTGGATAATCACATACTCAAACCAGTGAAGTCTAAAGCAGTAAACATTGACATCAACTAGAAATCAAAATTTGTATAATTATAGGAATTATTAGTAATTGTTACTGTTGCCCATTTTATAGTAGACTGAATGTAAAAGATGACTGCTTCAAGAGAAAATGTAAAACTCAAAGTCTGGGGTCCATCTGGCTGTCATGTATACAGGAAGCTGTATATGAAATATGTCACAAATGGTAGTTTTTCCCTCTAAAGACATATTTTCCTTAAGCTGATGTCAGAGCATCTATATTGCTTGCTCCAGAGGAGAGAATGACAGTAAAGTATAACCTAGCACAGATATACATCAATGTTAGCACCAATATATAATAGTCATATGCCTCACATAGGGGAAGGCTATAAGTTATTGCTTCTAGATATTACCCAGAGATAGGACCCTGATATGCTTGTAAATATTAGCTGCTTATCTTCATAGTTTTTATTATTATATATGGGTAAGGTGGAAGGGCTACACAAATGTGAGACACTGCTGGGCAATAATAACATTACAGAAACATGTAGCATGTTACATGGAATAGGCGTGATGCCTGAATGTTGAAATATCCTCATTCACACAGTTCACTGTCTAAAGCTGGGTTTACATGGGGCAATGCAGCGGCCGATTGTCGGGAAGGAAGCATTTCCTGACAGTCAGCTGATTGTTCAGGCCGCTCATTTACATGCAGTGATCTCCTTCACTGTATGAGGACGAGGGATTGCTATTGCTGTTTAGGTCACACAATCTGCTGCCCAGAAGCCATGATCGGTGGTGTCTGCACGAGAGACAGGATTACCCGATGAACAAGCGTCGCTCTTATTCATTGGTTGATTGGCGACACATTCAGACAGGCAGATTGTCAGGAATGACCGTTTGCAGGAATGGTCATTCCCAATAATCTGCCTGATAATTGGTGCGTTTAAATGTCTTAAGGGACTGATGATGATGACGACACCCAGCAACTACCTGCTCAGCTGTTTTCAGTAGGCATAAAAAACATAGGGGATGGAACCAGAAGCAGAAAGCTTTGAGGACCGTGTAGTGGCCATGCCAGGCTACTGCAGCTCAGCTCCCATTTAGGTCACCAATATCTAGAACCAGGAAGACCACTTTATGGAACCCTTCAATTACAACATATTACATTGATGAGACCTCTGTAAGATACTGTACAGTGATAAAACTGGAATAGAAAAGAAACGCTACCTACATTTCCTACCATAGTGCCAACAATTCCGTGTGCAGAGAAGGGGGAACAAAATACTGTAAAAGGATGCATCCTAATACAAATTTCTCAGTGTGAAAACATATGAGTTATAGAATTAATATTTTCTAGTTGTTACAATGTTGAAACGATACTGAAATAGAGAATTCAGGAACTACAAAATCTTTATTTCTGCAGAAAACAAAAACATTATAGTCATCTTTATATCTGATATTTCTAATTATTACATAATTGACATACATGAATGTTAAAGACTCGGATGTTATATTTCACATATTCAAGCCTTACTACAGAGAATTTCACGTGTACTATCATGCACTAATACTTTTCACAAGCTAAGACAGTAATTGTTCTCTTAGTATAAATGAACATAAATGTAACACATACTTATACTGCATTAATATGATATGGTGGTAAACAAAAATGAACATAATTTATATTACACTGGAAGCAGAAAGGTGTCTCTGTGTATTAAACATCCTATATCCAGACATGTCTATACAGTCTAAAAAATACTGGTCTAAAAATCTAATCTTTGCTTTCCTTATCTGCTTACATTGTGGATTCCTGATATTGCAGAACTTCATCAAAGATCAGGTGCAAACACAAGTAGCGGGTGAACTGATGGAGCATGGAAATGTGTGGAAGAGTAGAAGCTCAAATGAGGACAATGAATATAATCTCGTATGGCAGCTAAGATGGATAAGCAGGGGTGCATCACCAATGAGGCAAGGTGAGGTGATTGCCTCAGGCAGCACCAGGTAGGGGCAAGAGGGGGGGCAGCGGAAGGGGGTTTATCTGTTTTTGCAGTATAGTATTGGGAAGCACAGTATGTGGCGCTATTACCATATATGTTTTTTAGCGCTGTATGTAACGTTTTCAAAGTATGTTTTAACAGTAGGGCTGGAGGGAAGGGTTAGGGTAAGAAACTGGCATTGGGGGGTTGGGGCTCCATTTCAGTTTTTGCCTCGAGCAGGAGAAAGGCTAGGTTGACCCATGTGGATAAGAGTAAAATGCTATGGAGACAGTCATAAGCTGGCCATATAAACCTGCAAGTGTTGATGTTCTCAGCTGACTATCTAATTTCCAACATATGCCCTAGTAGCAGAGTCTGGGAAATGAAGCATCGGGCATGCTTGTCAACTGTGCGTGTTTATGGTAAAGATTCGAGTGTGTGTTGAGACAACAGCCATTGCAAAAGCATAGCCAGCCAAGATGAATAAGGTAAGATGATCAGTATAGGATCAACAACCAAGAAGTAGCTAATCACTTCAGATGGGAACAGTTAGGTATTGTGCAATCACCAGTGGACCTCAACCAGAAAGGGAATGTACTGTATATGTACAGTATAAAATGTGAAACAATAAGGCTGTGTTCATATATACCATGAAGGCTCTTTTATCAGCCTCCATTGCAGATTACAATGTTCTTTACAAGAAAAGAAGCTCTGCTTGCATCAGTATATCTCTCTATTTCTCCCATCAAAAAAATTGGACACTGCAAATCCAGCACTACATTAATGTTTGCGTTTATGGTCGAAACCCTGAGCCACATGTGAAATTAGCCTTACACACCCAACTCCACGTAGCAGGTAGCAGTAACCAACTCAAGAATATATCTTTAGGATGAGCACTGTGGAGCTATTAGTTGAATTGTTTTATCCAATTTCTTGGTAGGAAACATTGTATTATTTTAAAACTAATTATTTTTTATAATTTCATAATAAAACTAGTTTTCAAAATCCTGAAAAAAAAAAGATAAAAAAAAAATGTACATCTCAAAGCCAGCCTGGCTGAGAATATACAGTGTGTCTTAAAATAAAGCTTGTCAACCTTTCTTGTACCTTCAGGAAAGTTCCACGGATTTACTAGATTTCATAGAGTTATTTGCTCATGATCTTCCCACTTAGCTTGTAACCTTCCAGCTTATGAGTGTCACCCCTTGTTCATGCACTTTTATTTTTTCTTTATATTTGTATCCTGTAGTCTTGTGTCTTTCATCTGTCTGAATATCTGTTACATATCATTGCTCTCTAGTCACTCTTTTCAGTTAATATATCAATTGATGAGTGAAGTACTGAAAAATTCAATTCGGCTGCTTCGCCGAATTTTACAAAAATATATTTCTTTGTAAGTGTATTTCTTTGTAAGTAGTGGGTGCAATGACAGGGAGTGCCACTCCAGTCATTTTACCCATCAGATGCTATGTTCATAGCTCATCACGGCATCTGTTAGCAATCTTACAGTGTAAAGTAAAAAAAAAAAATAATAATAATAATAAACTCATACTTATCCTCATCCATTTGAGACAGCTGCCATCTTGCACCTTGGTCGCAAATTTAATCAAAAACTCTGGACAAAAAGTCCATAGGCAGGACTTTTTTGAGTTGTCTAAGATCATTAAAAAAATGATGCTCAGGCAGGGTATAATATAAAATTACAAAATAAGAATTATTTACATGTCGTTGGCATGATATCATCACTGCAGCCCAATTAACAAGCTATCATGTATAAGGGAATAGTGCAGCCTTGAGCTCAAACCCACCCCACTGTCCCTGCCTACTTGCACAGTCCGTCCTAACCAACGGTGCACAACTGGACGGCGGTCTCTAGCTTACGTACGTGCTTGGGCTTACAGGGAGGGGAAACAACGGGAGAAAACAACAGACAAAGACAGAACACACGGACAAAATAATATTACCAAGCCGAGGTCAATAGCCAAAAGGTCACGTCAATACCAAAGGATAACACTGAAGCGGAGTCAAATACGAACGAGGTCAAAAGCCGAGAGGTAGCGTCAATACAAGGGGTAACATGAGGACGGAGTCAAAAACTAGCCGAGGTCAGGAGCCAATAGGTCATGTAGTGCAAAGGGAGATACAAGGACAAGGTCAAGCCGTGGTCAAAACAGAAGTCGCAATAGTACACAAACGCTGGTGAAGGTAAGAAGACCAATCACAGGCAACCTGTGGACAGCAGGTTGCCTGTTTAAATAGGCCAACAAGTGGGTCACGTGACGTCACGCAACACGGCACTGCAGGGAGAAGGCATGCCACCGGCTCCCTGTTACACAAGCATTGGTGGGGAGCACCAGGCTGGAAGTGATGGAGCAGAAAGGAAAAGATAAGTAATGTTTTTTTGGCTATTTTATGCCATTGCCTGTCTTTGTCCCAATTTCCTATTATTTTGGCCAACCTTTTTAATGTAGAAGAATACTGGCTTCACACTTATTTTAGAAATTAAAATTGACCGCATTGGACTGTTGCCCAGCTGACATTTTTATACTACAGATTATTAATGAAACCAATAAATGTTGTTTGCCATTATTAGACACTGAAGGTGTATGTTTTTGTATCTTATGTAATACTGTAGAAATGTTAGCATAAGAGAACATCTACAATAAAATTCTACCAGAATCTCCTTCTCAGTATTATAATCCAATTGGTCCACTTGCATCTGAGTAGGGTTACCTTTTCTTTCATGTTTTATATAAATATGCACGATGTTTGGTGGGTGTTACATATTATTCTGTTCTCCCTGTCTTGTGGAAGTGTTATTCATCCACACAGTACTAATAGTTGGGCTCATAAATAATAAACATTAATTTTAAAAAGTTTTAGATTTATTTGCCTATAACTCTGCCTATAAAGTTGGACTGGTAAAAATAAGAAGGAAGATTTTTCTTTGATTCCTGTTTCCTGAAAGATCAGCAGCCTTTAGTGTTTGAGTATTTACTCAATAGCAACTAGGACATTCAAGAAGTGGCTATAAAACCCAGCTGATTTTAGATTGAACTTTCAATATTTTTAAGGCTAGTCTACAGTCATTAATAAGAATTAGTAAGAAATCGCTGTACTAGATTGAGATTGCCTTTTTATTTTTCTTGGTACATCCCTATGTTCTGATTCCTAGTCCAATTCATGACTGTTCATGGCAAAGTCCCTATTTATGATGCAGCCTATACCTACCTATAAAGGGATTGCCTGGTAAAATAACATTTTGGTTTTAAAAAAAGCAGTATTACCACACTGACCCCCTGTTGCTGCCATTACAATGTTTATCAGTCCCCGCAAATCTATGCATCCTGGTTTCAGCTCAAGACATTGCAGGAGTCTGCTCTGTCAACTGGTGCAGCAGTGACCCTATTTAACCAGTTATTGCCCCTTTAAATCTAGGTTGAATTAAACCTCTATCCCTTAATAGGTTTACCTGCCTCATCACTTTACATGTTTCTAATCATAGTCAGGTCATTCTTAAGTGGATGGTTTTGTGTTGGAAAGGTCTGCAGATCAGTAAGACTTTTTCTGTAGGCCCTGCCATCTTCTATGCCTCTTCTGCTTTTGACCTATATCTATCACACCTTTATATACTTCCTACCTGTCCACTTCCTATGCAAATTTACTTTTTAACCTCATTCCTAAAAAGATCAACCTATTGCTCCTTTTCAACCTGTGGTACAGCAGAAAACAATTAAATATAATTCACAGAAACGAATATGATCATTTTCTTAAATACTTCTGCCTTCCAACAGTGTCAACAACATTTCTAGACCAGCATTCTCCTCCTTAAGATTGGACATGAAGTCTTCCTTTGAGAATTTGCAAGGCACGAGACCCGTGGGATGCAAAATGTGATTCTGAAGGCTGCAGTGCAAGGCAGATTATTTTCTGCATAACCATGTTCAGTACTGTGAACAGATGAGCTGGCATGCATTTGCCTATTGGCATGTGATCACTGAGGCAGTCTGTCACATCGTCTTATTTAGGAGGTTGGAACTGCCATGACATGTTTGTCGTACATGCCAAGGAACAGCTGGCACAAAAAATTAATAATCCCTGTTTATCCCTTCCTTAATGTAGTACTTTACAGCCTAATTAACCCTCCATCAGCAGATCTAAAACGCCGGTGTTCTCCTAAACCGTAATGTTTAAGCACAATATCAGATTTAAATGTTTATTACAGTGTTACTAATAAATTTAAGACATTCAGCCATTTTTTGAGTTTATGTCACTGCACGTTGTCCTGCAGCTTTTCTTTTACCTCTGCCCCTTCTTATGAAGAACTGTCCGCAATCCATTGTAATAATTATCACAGGAAAGAAAACAAAAGAGATTTAAGGTGATGCAGATTCTTTGTTTCCATCTTTTCTTAATTAGGAGATGTAACAATGCGTACAAAAGTGCCATTTTAACATCACAATGGCCACCTTGTCAGTCAAATGACAAATCCAGTATAACAATGAAACAGATGGTCTTGATGGGAATACTCTTTTTACCTCTGCTTAAAAATATGCTTAGATACAGAAGACAAAAAAAAGGCATTGTTATGCCACCATTCCCAAGTAAGTGCGGAGAATTGGGAATTGTAACCATGGTAACTGTGCCTTGCTTAGATTACTGAATTTAGGCAAATGAAGTTTAGACTACTGGGTAACAGTTTGCCCTAGGAAAGAAACAAAGTAAAGACACGTGAATAACAAAGTATAAAAAAAATAAAATGCTCAAAAATCACAATATTTCTGAGGCAGACAAATAGACTCGTGTGAGATTTAGTTTTTTGGAGGAGTGCAGAAGTTTCATTTTGGAATTTGCGTAAAACGTGTGTTTACCTATTGTATAAGCAATAAAGGAGAGTGAATTATACTTTCATGCATAATTAAATTATAATTACTCACTGGTGTTTTGAGCTAACATACAGAAGCCTGAGTAGAAGCTCTAAACTAAACATTGCAATGCATGAAAACAGGGTGATAATGATATGATAAATGAAATACTGTATGCGTGCAAATGTCCACAATGTGCATTTCACAGCTAGGTAAATGTGTAAAACAGCATATGTAATCATTACTGAGGACACAGAGAATATCTACAGCCAAAACAGATTTGGAAAGCATTTTTACATGACTGGTTTAGCTCACTGGGCTGAAAACCCAGATACACATCAAATACAAAAACTGAGCAATATTCACAGCAATCAGTACGCAATGATACACCACATCTACTAGGTAGTGAATCAATTAAAGGATAATAGATTCTTTCCTTTTGAACTTTGAGCCTGAGGCACCAAAGGATGTGATTTTATTACCAATTTCAATACTCAGCATATGAACCCTTCAGAATTTTCTATATTTCTGCATAAATGTAACCTAAAACTACATTAGACTTTTAAAGAGGTCCTAAAAGTAGATAAAGATAACCAAATCAAACAAATAAGTAACAATACTAGACTTGTTCATTTATTTATTGGGGGAAATAATCCACTATCACGTCTGCGAGTGGAAAAAGTATTAGTTGCCAACTTGCCTGACTGTGTTGTATGAATCTCCCTGACTGTGGATTGGTGGAGTCCAAACTTTTGGTTTCATAAGGTTTTCTACCCTGATGAGCATCAACAACTTTTCATCTGAGGTCCTCAAAAATTATATCTTTGCTCATTCCATGATGCTAACATATGTTATGAAGATCAGACCTGGAAATTTAAAAAAAGTCACAGTAGCACTCTTAAATTCAGCAATTTATTAATTGAGCGATGGTTTAGTCTAGAGATGAGCGAATCTATTCACCGCTTCATAGATTCAATACGAATCTTCGTTTTATTCTACACCAAAGCGAATCCGAATCTTTTCAGATTCACTTCGGAATATTTTTTTTAAATCTTTGTACGCTAACGCTACATATGCACAATATAATTTGTACGCTATTGCTACGCATCTAATAATTTGTACGTTAATGCGTACAATACAGACCAAAAGTTTGGACACACTTTCTCATTCAAAGAGTTTTCTGTATTTTCATGACTATGAAAATTGTAGATTCACACTGAAGGCATCAAAACTACGAATTAACACATGTGGAATTATATACTTAACAAAAAAGTGTGAAACAACTGTAAATATCTCTTATATTCTAGGTTCTTCAAAGTAGCCACCTTTTGCTTTGATTACTGCTTTGCACACTCTTGGCATTCTCTTGATGAGCTTCAAGAGGTAGTCACCTGAAATGGTTTTCACTTCACAGGTGTGCCCTGTCAGGTTTAATAAGTGGGATTTCTTGACTTATAAATGGGGTTGGGACCATGAGTTGTGTTGGGCAGAAGTCAGGTGGATACACAGCTGATAGTCCTACTGAATAGACTGTTAGAATTTGTATTATGGCAAGAAAAAAGCAGCTAAGTAAAGAAAAACCAGTGGCCATCATTACTTTAAGAAATGAAGGTCAGTCAGTCCGAAAAATTGGGAAAACTTTGAAAGTGTCCCTAAGTGCAGTCGCAAAAACCATCAAGCGCTACAAAGAAACTGGCTCACATGAGGACCGCCCCGGGAAAGGAAGACCAAGAGTCACCTCTGCTGCGGAGGATAAGTTCATCCGAGTCACCAGCCTCAGAAATCGCAGGTTAACAGCAGCTCAGATTAGAGACCAGGTCAATGCCACACAGAGTTCTAGCAGCAGACACATCTCTACAACAACTGTTAAGATGAGACTGTGTGCAGCAGGCCTTCATGGTAAAATGGCTGCTAGGGAACCACTGCTAAGGACAGGCAACAAGCAGAAGAGACTTGTTTGGGCTAAAGAAAAAAGGAGACATCCGGTTCCGGCACTGCCATGTGAAGTCACAGTGCGCGGAGCTCCCTGCTGTACCTTCTCTACAAGCGCCATTCTATAGCGTCGGAACACCACCCCGCTAGAATAAAATCAGGCATTTGGATTATTAGCCTCGGGAGCCTCATATGGACCGATATTTGCTCCGAAGCGGACAGAAATCCACGGGAACGCAGTGCTCTGGCTCTATTCCCACCACACAGCCTTCCAAGATGGCGGCGAGTCCTCCGATGCCCTTCAAGACAGCTGCTCTCAGGAGCTTTTACCTGATGAGGTGGACCCTGGATCCATAGACTATAAGAGACTGGCCATTGAAGTCGCTCTCCGCATCACCCCCGATATCCAGAGGGCGCTGGAAACAACTATACAGGCCTCCCTTGTTTCGCTCCAGGCGGAAGTGAGTCATACCAGCCACAAAGTGGAGGCCGTGGAGCAGGAGCTGCATTCTCTTCATTCTAATACCTCTGAGATGGAGAACACTATTGACAATCAACAACGGGCCTTGGAACAACTTCGCATCAAGTTGGATGACCTTGAAAATAGGTCCCGGCGCAACAACTTAAGGATGGTAGGCTTACCTGAATCCATTAGGCCTGCGGAGTTGCTGGACTTATGTGAACGTGAGTTACCAGAGGCCTTAGGCCTAAACTTTTACTGCCACGTGGAACGAGCTCACAGGGTAGGCCCTGATCCCTCGCAACAACACTGCCGTGCGAACACTGCCGCCTTTGCAACGAGGGAGACCCCGCCAGGTTATTATGCGTCTATTAGACTTTAATGACAAGGTGGCCATGTTGAGCAACTTCAGACGGCGACGGCGCCAACGCCCCATTTCCATTAGGGGATATAATATCATGCTGTATGAGGACTACTCCGCTGATATAGCCAGGAGACGCAAGGTCTTCAGCCCTATATGTACCCAGCTGTTTCACAGAAATATCCGTTTTCAACTCATGTACCCAGCTTTATTGAAGATGTTTTTGCCCCAGGGAGGCATTTCAACTTTTGACTCCCCCGCAGCCGCGGAGGAAGCTTTGGCCGCCATCTTGTCTCCGGCTGCCTTACAAGCTGTGTCTTCGCCCAGACGGTCACCATCGCATTCCAGGAGGAAAACTACGGGACGTCAAAGAAGAGGCCGCTCAACCAGGAGATCGTTTGGACGGTCTAGGAGCACCAGGAGCTGGTCCTCTGGCTCATCGGACAGGTTTTCTAGGCGATGAAGCAGTGCTAGAGACAAGTCCATAACCTGATAGGAAGTGCTATTACCATCTAGACTTCCAAGCATTTTGACTTTAGTTCTTAAAGTTACTTAAAGGGGTTCTCCGAGTTATAAATATTGATGACCTATCCTCAGGATAGGTCATCAATATCAGATCGGCAGGGGTCCGACACCCGGCACCCCCGCCGATCAGCTGTTTGAAGAGGAGGCGCGCGCTGTATCAGCGCTGCCTCCTCTTCAGTGTTTACATGCTGGCCGACTCAGGGGTAGTGGTGAGTATGTGTAATTACACCTCACTGCCCCATTCATTTCTATGAATAGAATCGCTTCCATAGACTTGTATGGGAGCGATTCTTCCCATAGAAATGAATGGGGCAGTGAGGTGTAATTACACCTACTCACCACTACCCCCGAGTCGGCCAGCATGTAAACACTGAAGAGGAGGCAGCGCTGATACTGCGCGCGCCTCCTCTTCAAACAGCTGATCGGCGGGGGTGCCGGGTGTCGGACCCCTGCCGATCTGATATTGATGACCTATCCTGAGGATAGATCATCAATATATATATCTCAGAGAACCCTTTAAGTTTCTTATTTTGTTGTAACTACAGTTCATTTCCACCCAGTGTTCCTCTCCTTCCCCCCCCCCTATTTTTTTTTTCTCTTCTCTTTCCCTCTCCTCCCCAGAACTTAAATGCGCATCATCTCCTGGAATGTTAAGGGGCTGCGATCCCCCCACAAGCGCTCCAAGCTGCTCAGACACTTGAAACGGCTGAAGCCAGATATAGTCCTCCTGCAAGAAACCCATCTGACGGAGACGGATTTCTTCCGGCTGTGCAAGTTCTGGGTTGGACAGGTTCGTAAAGCTGGAGTGCTCACATTGCTTCACAAAAATTTCCCGGGGAAGGTTCTGTCTGAAGACAGGGACGAGGAAGGCAGGTGGCTTCGGATACTACTAGAAGTAGGAGACGTTAAATATAGCATTCACAATGTTTATGCTCCCAATGGGGAAAATAAGAGTTTCTTCGCTATGCTAGAGCAGAGGGTGCTGAGTGATGAGATTCCTAACAAGGTAATAGGGGGGGATTTCAACATGGTGCTGTCTGTACTGGAAGATCACCAGAGACAGAATAGGAATATGAGTTTACCACGAAGTAGAGATGTAGCGTTATCTCCTTTTCTCTCATCTACGCATTTACAGGATATCTGGCGCCTGCTTCATCCTGATGACCGGGACTATACTCATTACTCTCATGCACACCAGTCATGGTAACGTATCGATTACCTGCTCAACAGTACATATCTGGTTGGGAGAGTGGTGGAGGCAGATATCCTGGCGAAGGATGACAACTTCACTGACATCCTTCGAGGTTGGTGGATGGAATTCCAGAGCGATAACCCCCCACATGCATCAGATGTTTCTACTCACTGGGAAGCGGCGAAGGCGGTTCTTAGAGGTAGAATTATTGGTTATATTAGTAACTTACGCAAGAAGATCTCTCAACAATACTTAGCAGTAAGCACAACACTTAGAGAAGCCTACACGGTATTCCTACGGTCCCCCTCTAGTGGTACCAAAGAGGCTTGGCTTAGGGCTAAGAGTGATTATGACTTTTGGTTAGACAGGAGGGAGGCGCTATATAGATCTGCCTTTCAAACAGATCTCTTCCGCTTTGGCAACAAATCAGGACGCATGTTAGCTAACTTAGCCAGAGGTAGATTCCATCCCACGATTACTGCTTCTTTGAAGGATACTCGAGGGACCCTACACACAAACCCTAAAACCATCAATACTATGTTGGGAGACTACTATGCCCAGCTGTACAAGGAATCTGTGGGGGCTAGGCAGGTTGATCTGGGATTTCTAGCACCCATCAAGATGCCGCGACTGACTGCGGACCAATTGGATAGTTTGAATGCTGCTATTACTGAAGGGGAAATCATACATACTATAAAATCTCTCCACAATGGCAAGGCACCAGGTCCCGACGGGTTCACAGGGGAATTCTACAAGATGCTACAAGTGCAGATTTCCTCCACTTTAATTACCTACTTTAATCATCTTTTGCAAACAGGCCTCTTCCCGAATCATACAAATGTGGCATATATAAAACTAATACTGAAGCCTGGTAAGGATCCTCATGTCCCGGGTTCATATCGCCCCATATCATTGATTAACCAGGACTTAAAAATCCTAACCAAAATTTTGGCGGAGCGGTTGGGTGCCTTAATGCCTTCTCTAGTGGGTCCCTCGCAGGTGGGCTTTATTAAGGGCAGATCAGCTGTGGCCAACATCAGGAAAGTGCTGGCCACCTTGGATTGGGTCAGACACTGGCACCGCCCGAGTGATGCTCCCATCCTGCTGGCCTTGGATGCTGAAAAGGCCTTTGACACAGTTCGTTGGACGTGGTTGCAGACGGTGCTAGACAAATATGATAACTCTGGCCAGTTTCACACTTTTTTGCAGGGCCTTCACTCTAGCCCACAGGCGAGGGTACACACTGGTGATTTTCTGTCTCCTGCCTTTTCCCTCTACAGGGGCACTCGCCAGGGATGCCCCCTATCGCCTTTGTTGTTTGATTTAGCCCTGGAACCTTTGGCCCGCATGCTGGAGGATTCTGACATATATTCGGGTATTTTAGTAGGCAATAAGGAGGTTAAAACTGCCTTATACGCGGGCGATTTACTAATTTTTATGTCTAACCCTCAGTTGCACCTAGCTCCCGTTCTTGTGGTCAGGTAGACGCCCCAGGATCTCTCTACAGAAACTGATGCTCTGGAAGCCCGAGGGAGGTTTGAAGTTCCCTAATTTGAGGGGATA